>JARHVA010006425.1:630000-727500 GCA_037957365.1 Torreya grandis
TGGAGAAATATTGTAAATAAATGAAAAAAAATTACTTTTCTTATTTGTGTTTTTTATCTATAAGTTTTCTAAGAGTCTTTTGAGAATCTGCAAATAGTTTCTTGAAACTGATAGAGTGGAGATTTCTTGGTTTATGATTTCTATCAATTATCTAATTACAATTACTTTGATAATCTATGGATACTCTACTAATAGATAATATGTTGAATTGATAGATATGGGCCCCAAGTTTTAATGGTTTGCTAAGGGTTTAATGAGATCACGATGGCCACCAATTCTATCTAAGAGTGTACATCTCTCTAGATTTTCTAGCCATGAATTTACCTCTAAGTGATATATCTTATTTTTCCTCACAGATGGGAACTACTCAATCAGAAAGGTGTTGTTTCCTATTTTGCTAGTAGGTCCTCTCAATGGGCTAGCTACTTCAGGGTTCCCATGATACTCCTCATATTGAGTTTTAGGGATTTCACCCAAGCACTTACCATAATTATGCGATTAGGTTTTTACCTTGATCTAAAATAGATTATTGTGTTACAAGGAAATACTCATATAAATTATGCAACAAAATAGAGTTATTTCTAAAAAAATATTTAAATAAATTATGCAAAGTATAGAGTGAAGACTTTATAAAGGAAAATTAATTTGGCCTTGGAAAGTGCTCTGATACTAGATGAGAGGATCCTCCTACAACAAGTTAATAAAAGTGAATGAAATAACAAAATTATAAAATGATCAGAAACATTGAAAATATTATATTGATCACATGCCACTTTGATGGGGTAACCTCCTTTGAGCTAGCTCAATATAATAAATTCATGAATGCCTTCCTTGGCCTCAAAACTTAATTATATACTAAGTCTAATCTATGTAACTACTACCTCCCATGGATGTGGGATAAAACATAATGCTCAAGAGACAACTCATAAAGCATGTGCATCCATAACAACTAATATACTAAAAAAGTAAAGAGAAAGGGTCACACATGTTCCTAACATGATGAGTCGTCTTTAGCTTCTTCCACTTCTATTACACCTCCTTCTATGAGGACTTCTAAAATCAATCAAAATAATATATATTGCTTCAATGGGATAGATAATCACTCTTTTACCCATTGTCACAAGTTGTGACAATATCTTGATACCTTGCATCCTTCTTCCCTATAATCAAACAAATCCATACATCTCCCAAAGATACTTCCTAATTTCATGCCAAATTATGGTGAGGTGTATTTTATGTGGAACTAATATGGCACCCATCACACCAATCATTGCTACATTCTCTAACAATGTCTTAAGAGTCATCTTATAACTTTTCCTAGACATTTTACCACTCTACCCATAGGTCATCTGCACAAGAAGTCTCTTAATTCTTCTCTCATGGATCCACCTCCTATGCTTCAATCACCTCCTATGGTTCCATCACCCTCTATGGTCCCTTCACCATCTTATATACCTCCACCCATGATTCTATCACTTGTGGATCTTCCTTCACCCATGGATTAATCCCCACTAGTGATTCCTACCTCTTCATTAGATCCCACTCCCATGCATTCCGCTGACCATACTTTGCCTAATTTCCCTCCTTAGAATAATCCATTGAGTATTCCTAATTTTTTAGTTTAGGATATTAAAAAATAAGTATTTTCCAAGTATTCATTGAGATTGATGAAATTTTAGCAGTAGTGCAAATCTAGCTTCATAAAGATTTATCCGATGCCTTAGATAATGTGTGTGGATAGATTTACCCATATTTATGAGCACATGCATGGTGATTTCAAATTTATATTTGGATTGGATGTGTGATCCAATCATATTTTTATCTATCTAATTATATCATTTGATACTGTGTCAAATTTTTTGCTTACCTTATATCATGGTCTTATTTATTGTATTATATCTTGCTTATATTGTTATTTACATTCTTATATGGTTGTCTTTGCTTTATAATTACCTTCCCTTTTCCTTATAGTTTTTCTCAAAACTATCTTTCTTGTATTTTTATGATTGCTTTTATTTCTTATCCTTATTTTTCATAGATAGTTTATCATGTGATTTGGTTATAAAAACCCTATTCCCTTTGGTTATTATCTCCTCTTACCATGTTATCAGTTAGCAAAAAATGTTTCTCATTATTATTTCCTTATATCAGTCCACCTTTGGATCTCTTTTTTCCTTCTTCCTTTTTTTCAAACTAAGTATATACATGGTTGAGAATTAAAATAATATTCTAGTTCATTGTTAATCCTAAGTGTCTTAGTTCATCTGTTGTCTTTGGTTACTTAGTTTCTTTTAGCTTTAGCTTATAGCTCATTCGTTTGTATCACTTCATCTCTCATGATTCATCATTCCAAATCTAAATGGAGGAGGAATCTTAAAAATAATTCAAAAAAAAGTTAAAAGGCAAATCATTTAAAATAAAAGGTAATGATATCAAAAGGAAAAAATATTATTAAAAGTATAATCACACTAAAAGACATGATTGAAATCACATCTCTTCTTCTAGTCAAATCTCAAACTCCATAATTGGCCTCACGATAGATCTGAGGTCGTTCAGGGTGTGGTAGGCTAGTAGATTAGAAGAGGAGAATCAAAAAATCTTTTAGTTCTACTTACTTTTTCACATAAGTTCCCAATCTTCACAGTAGACTGATGACTCTATAAGGGATATTGAGGAATAGGGAACGCATCATGGGAAGATAGGTCCATTTTAGTTTTTATTTTACCAATCTACCTTCATGAGTTGATATTAGTATCACACTTGCTTTGTGTCTATAGTGAGTGGGTTTCCTTTGTACATAGATGACCACTAGTCACTTAGTGCCTTCTCATGTCTGTATTATGCCTCTTGCCTCCTAAGGTCTTCTCATAAGATGCATAAGTCTTGGTTTTTACACTCCCTTTTTTATTCCTTATCCCTCATATTTCCTCTTGGAAAATATTGTTTCACTTACTAATCATTCCCCTTGGGATTTCATTTGTGAATTGATTTATAAGACCATAGATAGGACCCGACATCCCTAAAAAAAACATATTTTCCTTATTATTTACCCGCATCCTTGATTTACCGAATTTTCCAATTTATTCCACCCTAGTGGTGTTCTCTTTGTGACTTGCTTCGTAAGACTGCAGATAGGACCCGACACTCCTAACAAAATTACCATTCCTTTTCCCTTATTCTCATTTTTTGTTTTTGCTACATAATGTTTTTTTGTGCACCCCTCTTGGGTTTTTCTTTTGTGAGTTGATTTTTCAAACCATGGATAGGACCTGACATCGCTCACAAAATTTTCCAATAATCAAGTCAACATACAAATTACATGTGTCAAATATAAGATAAAATTCAATTGATTATGAATTTATACATCATTAACAAGCTTCTCAACTTGAATTAGTATGTTTTATGCTTACTTAATTTCTCTTTTCTCTTTTATCTTCTTATTTTAAAAGTACATGTCATATTTCAACCATTTCTTGAATTTTTCATACTTCCTAGCCTGAATTAGTGTGATCAATTTAAGACCATATTTTTTCCAAATTTGTTTTTCTTTTATTCTTTTCATCATGATATAATATAATTGATTAACTAAATTTGATTTATTTTTATTACCATTTTGTGACCTTTTACATACCTTCCATTATTTTACATTGTTGCCATACTTCCTAGCACGATAACTAATATGGTTTTTCCTATTTTAATTTTATGCAAAAAACTTTCACATTGGTTTAAAAACAAATTTTCCTTTTTACCATCTTGTTTTTCCATTTCTTGAATCTTTATACTTAGTCATTTCTTGTTATTACAAATTTCCCAATTTGAACTAGTGTGTAATACATTTTTTATTATTTATATTTTTTCAAGTCTTTTTTTCCTATTTCCTTTTAGCCATGCATGTGTCCTCCATAATGCTAGAAAAGAAACTGCATCACATATATTTACTATAGCATATAAAACCAAGATAATTACATGTGATAGTAATAAATATAACCAAAGCATCCACAAACACAACCATCATAATGATAACATGAACATCCAACACCAATATGCCAAAATGATCCATCATATATATATATATATATCTCAAGTTTTATACAACATATATAATCATAAAATGCTCCACCTCTATGGTTGGTCTCTATCCTATCTCTCTCATGGCCTAGCCAAGCTACCTAATGAGGCCTTGGTCTGCTAATCTAAATAGTACATTATAACAAGGTAGTCCAAGATCTCAATCCCTCTACCTATCCCTGTAGGTGAACCACCCACACTTGTGACTCCACTAGCTAGGTCCCAATCTCTATCATCTATCACATTATGGATAGATGTGAAACTCTCTCATCTACAAGGGTTAACCATGATTACATCTCCCTACAACCCCACACTACTAGTGGATACATCCTCTCTCTATGCTCGTATTTACCTCACTACCTCTCTAGCTAATTTGGACCATCTCACTTGAGATGGGGTAGATGGTAAACTTGGATCCACCTTTGTCATGGGGTTGTATCACTACATAGTCTCATTCAAGATGTCATGGAGTGTTCCCCTCACTATGGATCCCCATCTCTCCTCCTCATCCTCAAGTATGCCTAAAAAATCATATTAGATGGATATTAGATCAATATCACATCTCATAATATCTATCTGTCTATCACTACTTTCAAATAAAAACTTAAGAAATAATTCAACCATTCTTATACCTATCTTAGTTACTATGGTATTTTCATCTATGAGACCACCTAACAAAATATTCCTATTTGTTTGGCCTCCTTAAACCTCCTCTATAGGTCACCTACTCAGCTCAAACTTATCCATTATGGCTTGTATCCATCTTAGCCTATGCTTGAGTGGTATCTCTATCATCTCCTCTATCTCACTTAATGAGTCATTAGGGATAACTATAGTCTTCACTCTCTCCTACTCCTCCCATCTCCATCAATTTTATGTCTTTGGTAGATGTTGCTTATCTCTCTATGGTGTTAGTGGTGGTACATCTAGTATCTCTTTTTCTACATCCCTATCCTCTTACTCATCTCCTCATTATACTTAAATTGTCCATGGTCACTGTTAATGTGGCCTTGGTGTTAGCCTCACTATTAGTGGTTTAAATCCTCTCCTCCCCTATGGCTCCCTCACATTCTAAGCCCACTAGTCAAAAATTAATATTGATGTCACTAGATGAGGTATGCCCATCTATCTTGGCACTTGTGCCATAGGATGTGGTTTTCTCCATCATGTATAGTGTCTAACTACCTCTCTTCACTTTACCATCAATAAAACTATGTTCCAGCTCACCCACATAACTACTATGTGCCCATACGATTGTCACACTATGTCCATCCATCACATCAACTTTAATAATAACACATGGGGTATGACTTATACTACCTAATCCTCTCTTCATCTTCACATTGAGGTAAATTATCATCAATCATATGGGGTAACCTATCCAGTTGATACATGGGAGATCTCTCATATATCCAAGTTATCACTAGTATGACCAATCCCATAATATTCTTTCCTCTGACTAGCATCTCATACAGGACATATATGAGTTGGAACCAGATGACAAAGCTTAGATTGTATAGAAATCACTCTTATAACATCATAATAATCAAGGCTACCATGCACAGTGATACCTTGCCATCTAAATTGTGATAAATCACCTCCTATCTTATAAGGTCTATCACCACCTTTAATAGGTTCAAATTCTATGATGTATATACATCATCTATAATGAATCTTCATCCTCCTAAAATCATCTTTAAGCTTGTAGCCCACATGGATAAGGCTCTCCTCTATTCTAAGCTATCTGGTATCCCTATAGTCATCGATGTTCTTGCTATGGGAAGTTCAAGGATAACATGGACATCCTCTAGTGTGATGGCTACCTCTATCACATCCCCATCCACCTCCCATCTAAAAGTGTTAGTTAGTCATTTATAACATCCTAACAACATGACTAATAGGTTAATACTGAGGGTAATCTTTTACATATCGGCTATGCCTCCTAGACCTATGGATATTGGTCTAGCCATATCTCCATCTAATAATCACTCTAACAAGGTAACAAAGACACATCCACCAACCTTCAGAATATATACCATATCTGCAACAAATAAATAACAAAGGATGTGCTAGTTCCTTCATGTCATGTATAATCACAATACATTCTTTAAACATTATTTTAAAAATATAAGTAAAAAACAATCCTAATTATATTTTCCTTATTCATTTTACCCTATTTTTAGCCTACTCGATCCATCTTTCCCTCCTTTGGTCATTTCAGGTCTTTCTATCCCTCTTTCAGCTTTTTACTTGATTTTTCATTCTTATTCTAGTTGTTTAATCAACCTAGTTTGACCAAAATTTCCCTATTCTTATCACAGTTGACTTCAAATTCTTAGTCACCCCTCTTGTCTTCCCATCCCTGGTGATGATTTTTCATCCTAGCCTTTACAAATCAACTGATAACTCCATTCTTTGTTGGTAGCTTATAGATTATAAAGGGTCAACCGATACATACTGGGTTGACCCTATAGATTTTACCCTATTTTAACCTCCTAGGTTGACCTAGTTGACCTAGTGTATTATGTTTGCTGACCCCTTATATTTATTAAAAAAATACATTTTTTGTTTTCTTCCTAAACCCTTCAAACCCATTTCCTATCTTCCTATTTGATACCCTTATAATCTAATTTTGTTTAACTTAGCATGTGTAAATAATTAAAATCAAATTTTACTAAAAATATACTTAATTCAATATAAATTTCAAAAACTAGTTTGAGATCCATAGTTGCATGCTTGTAGTGCACCTGTTGCCACCTTTGGGAATCCCTCTCATCTAGAATGTCATGTCCTCACCATCCTAGCCTTGTTTGGTCTTCAGATCTCTTTTTACTCTCCTTCACAATTTAAAATACCAAATGATTTTTCTTTTTTCCTATTTTAAACACTTTTTCAGCAATTCAATTCTTTCATTTATTTTCACATAGATTCTTTGTTTTGTCTTTATCTTTGTTTTTTATCATCCATTTTGAAAACCATAAAATTCATTAGATTTGTGATGACATATAGAATATTTTCCAATACCATATGCCTATATTCCAAAAATTTCAATTTTTGGCTATTTTTTGCACTAACCTCTATAAGTTTGCCTAGTGTACTCTATATTAGATGCCTTGATCTTTTTTCTGTAGTATACTTCTCTATCTATGAAACTAAGGTAAGTTAAAGGTATGTGTTTTTCAATTCTGTCCTTTCATTTATATTATTTTTGTCTTACTACATTTACTTAGCATCAACATAGTGTGTTATCATGTTCTATCATGAAACACCATCCCATCTTACACTTACATGACACGTGATGGGATTCAAGTCAGGCATATGTATACACATAATATTTTAACACTTTTATCACCTAATGACACTTTGTATCTTGTAGGAACCAATCGAGTCTCAATCTCTCTGAGTGCATGCCCTAAGGGGTGTATCGAGAAAGGGGTGGGCAGACGATTGGTGCTTCATAAGATTGTTGTGCCTTTTTCCACCTACCATATACACACTTGTTTCTTAAAACCATTTACCCTAAGCTTATTATTATTAGTCCTAACCATTCATATCATTTGATATGTTTTATCCCTCTTTTCCTTATTTTATCTCATTTTGACCTATCAGTTATACTAGGTCAACTTAGTTGACCTTTACAATTTAGGGACTTTTTCACTCTTTAGTTTTGTTATCCTTTCAGTTGACCTTGAACATACCTACTTAGTTATCCCTAAAAATGTACTCAGTGACTGGGTTGACCTTGTATAACTGGCATATCTGTAAGGTTTTAGGGTAAGATCCATCTATATATACAAGTTCATTTCCAACAATTTGTAAGAAGAGAAGAATTAAGCAAAGAAGTGTGAATGAACATCTAATTATTGACCATTCTAATTGAATAATAAATATTTAGGGTTCAATAATCTCATTGGAGATATGGATATTGTTTTGTGGATAAGTATTTCATATTATTAGATAGGTTCTGTAGCTTAGTGCTAATTTATCTTGGTTATCCTTACATATCATAACAATCTCTTATGAGGCACCTTGGCCAAGGGAGAGATTGAGTCTCGGTGGGTTAATCTTCAAAGGCAAGGATTCCTAAATTTATTTATCCTTTGTAAGAGTAGAGAGATAATTGATTTGTATTATTCTCTCTCATGTAATAGAATTTTTTATACATTGATGTGAGTTTATGTGTTCTATTCATGTTTAGTTTAGTTATTTGTTTTGTTTCTAACCCCCACTTTATGCCACAAGATTTGGGGTGCACTAGATTAGTTTTAATTTATTTTTTATTAAATTTAGTAAAATATCAAATCATAAGACTCTCTTAGGCTTGTTACATGATTATGTTAGACTATAAGCTTTAGAACCTTACCTCACATGGTGTATTATGACAAGTGACCACCTAATTAGGTCTAGTGGATCCCAATATTGGTCATGTTCTTATTTAACAAGTGTATTCCCCAATTGTAAGTGTAGGTGTGCTCTATCTCATCCAATCCATGATTGATTTATGGACATAATGCATTTATGATTATATACAAATAACACTAATGATATATAAAGTGCAGTAAGAAGAAAATAAGATAAATAAAAGGACATAATTAGAAAACAAATATCTTTACTTTCCTTAGTGTTGTAGATAAAGAATGAAATGAGATAGATGTGAAGGTATCTAATGTGAATAAAATTATGTGAACCTATATAATTATTGAAAAAAGTAAAAAATTGGAATTTTTGCAATATAGGCATCTAATGGTTGGAAAGATTCTTTATGAAGTCAAGATTTCAAAACTTTACAATTCAAAAAATGGAGTAGAAATAAAGATATGATTAAAACAAGGAATCTGATGGTAATTTTTTGAAGTGTAAATAATTTTAAATATTAAATATAAATAGGGTAAAATGGAATTCATTTTTTAATTATTTGCTATTTTGAGAAATAGAGAGCTTTGATAGACCTAATGGAAGACAAAAGATATAGGATGGTGAGGAGACTACAACTGAGATGAGGAGGATCCATAGAGCTCACAATGAGTGAAGCATAGGTGAGAAAAAATATAAAAAAATGACAATTAGGCCAAATCTAGATACCATAATGAATCCTAAGAAATTTTTATGGACACTAGGGGCCAAATGGGGTACTGGGTAGGAAGGGATCCAAGAAATAAATTCCTAATATGTTTATTAAAATTGGTCATAAATTTATCACATTTAAAGAACAAGGTCAACTGAGTCAACCTAGTTGGTAGAAAATAAAATTTTGAATGGGCCTACCTAGTAGATCATGGTTGACTTAATTTGTTAGGTCAAAGGGATGACATGGTATGGTTGGCCAATTTAGTGTGTTTGGTATGTGGATGACTTAGTAATATATAGGGAAAAGAAGGTTGACTTGGTTATTTAAGTCCAAAGGGATGACTTAGTACTATAGGGTCAATTTAGTTGATTTTTATGTGGCTGATATACTATTAAAAATAAAGAATATGGCTGATATAGTACTATTAAGCCACATTGTGACCAGTTTAGTAGTGATATGGATGATATATTTGAAAAATAGGTCAAATCAATAAGAAATGAAAAAGTTAAGGAAAAATTAAATTATTTTTTTGACATTAAAAAGAATGTATTTTGATTATGAGTGACATGTAGGTATAATACATATTTTTTTGTTTAGTTTTTATAGATATACCATAGATTTTGGTGATTAGTGGATGCATCATGGCTATTATATCTATTAGAGTGCATAAGGGATGTAAATATAGCTAGATTGGTTGCATTGGGCTTGGGATGCATCATGGAGATGCGATGAATCCCATTAAGTGATGATCTTATGGTCATGTTCCTGGGAGTTTGGGAAATTTTAACCAACACATTTAGATGGGTGGTGGATGGGGATACCATAGAAGTTGATATCACTTTCTAAGATGCCCGTGTATTACTTGGAATTTGTATAGGGCACACTAGTGATCATAGGGATACTAGATGATCAAGATTGGTGAGCATTAGCCTAATGGGTGACATGCTTATATAAGATTTACTCAAGACTAATGGTGAGCCTATTTTAAATTTATATTGCACATATTATAGATATCTAGAAGGATGTGATAGGACTTATGATAGAATGAGTTCTATGTCACAAGTCAAATGACAAGGTAACATTGTTATAATAACCTTGTGTCAGTTTATATTAGATTAGGGAACACTTTATGACTTTAGTTATATCATCTAAGTTTAGTTCATGCATGATGTATATAAAATGATATCTAAAGGGTAGAAGACCATGGGACTAGTGTTATTATTGAGTTCCTACATATATAAGAAGTTGTCGATGTATTAGCCAATGAGGTTAACCCATATTATCGATGAAAAGTTGCCTTGGGTTTTGAGATGGAGATAAAATTAGGTGGAATGCCATTCCCCACATGCCAACACTACAAATAATCACATGAGTAAATATTGTATGGAATGATTATGCACAAATTTATGATGGTTTGGTTGAGTTGGGTGATTATGGTACCAAGATTAACATGAGTGCAAATCATAGGCCATTATACCTAGTGGGTAGAACTGTAGCTAGTGGCATGCTTGCCAAGATAGTTTAATATATTTCACTTTATAGCTCTTATAGTAGTGCCTAAATTTTGGGCTCAACATGAAATAAATATGAGGGGTAGAGGAGGAGGAGTGTTAGTCAAGAAACTAGAGATCAGATCACAACATGTGAGAACATAGACAAATTGAGCATGGTAGTCGATAGCTAGAGAGGGCATGAATGTGGATAAATGAGTGCCATAGGTACCAAAACCAATATCACAATAAGATTAGAGACCACCTCAATCACACCACTATAAAATATGTTAGTAAAAGAGAGAGCATAAGGAGTGGTCATTCAGGATGACCCACTAGTCAGCCCATGATAGAGCTGGTCTATAGAGGCACCATTGAGGTGAAACTTGAGATGTGCATGGGTAGTGACTCTAGTGTTTGATTTTATTGGGAACAATTTCATGGATAAGGTACTAAGAGGATGAGTTAATGGAGAGACTATACTTAGTAGATGAGTAGATAGGGAGATGGTGATTAGTAACATTGGGATAGGTAATAAATGTTGTAGATTTTAGTCTATGATATAGAATATTAGTTATATAAGATTATCAATAAATATATTTTAAGATGTATATATGATCTAATATCTATCTTGTTTAAAAGTTTTATATCTTTTGGATGAAGAGGAGGTTATATGGGGATCCCTAGTTATGGGAGCACACCAAATTTTTTTGGATGTGGTGTTGGCACCATATGACCCCACCACATTGGATGATCCAATGGTACCATCTACCCCAACTCTGACAAGATGGTTAAAACTAGTAGGGGAAGTTAAAAGGTAGATATATGCATGAAGAGATTGGATATAACCACCATTTTATGTGGGAGAAGGAGAGACATAGGCATGACATGCCTTAGCTTAGGAGAGAGCCATGCATATGAATACCACTATCCAGATGGGATAAGTATAGGACCAGATGGCCAACTTAGAAGGACATGTATTAGGATTGAGATTATGGACATACTATTTACATCATATTATTCATAGGGGACATTCTGAAACATCTATATGTAGTGTAGATAGGCCATGAGATAGACATGATAGAGCCTAGCCTTAGAGATGTAGTGATTTATTCTTGTAATCTATATTAAAAACACATAATATATAGAGATATCTTATGTGTTATATTGTGGTTGTGGTTGTGGATATATAGATATATTTATTTCTATCACATGTATTTTGTTATTGTTTTATATGCTATAGGAAAATTAATGTGTGGTGTTTTATTTTCTAGCATTATGTGGTACACGTGCATGGTTAAAAATAAACAGGCAAAAAAGATTTGGAAAAATATAATTAATAAAAAAATGTACTACACACCATATCACGATAGGATATATGTAATAACAAAATATGACCAAGTATAGTAAACCAAAAATGTGGTAAACAAGAGGGAAAAAATGTTTTTAAATCATGAAAAAGATTGGCATCAAATTCAAACAAGTAAAATCACACTAAATCATGTTGGGAAGTATGAAAATAATGTAATAAAAATGGAAACACATGAAAGATTAATGGTATAAAAAAATCAATTGAGTTAATTAATCATACTAAATCTTGTTGGGAAGTATAAAAAAGAAACAAAATTAAAAAAAAATGGTCTTAAATAAATCACACTAATTCAAGTTGGGAAGTATGAAAAACATAAGAAGAGTGGGTAGATTCTTACATTAAATTAGAAAATAAGAAGATAAAAGTGAAATATTAATTAAGAAAACATAACACATACTAAATAAATATGGTAAACATGTAAATGATGTGTTACTCATAATCAATCACATCTTCTCTCATATTTGACATATGTAATTTTGTTGTGACTTGGGTATTGGAAATGTTTGTGAGGAAGGCCAAGTCATATCAATGATTTTACACTAAAATTCATAAAGGAAACAACAATGAGGTGGAAATAATCTTAAAATATGGTGAAAATGGATTTTTATAATGGTAATGTTAAAATTTAGTGATTTGTGAGGATGTCCAGGTCCTATCCATGGTCTTACAATACAACTCAGAAATGGAATCCCTAGGGGGTGTAATCAATGAACAAAACAATATTTTTGAAGGATAAATATTAGGATTGTATGAAGTGAAAAATGGAAATCTAAGAATCATAATTTAGGCATCTTATGAGCTGACCTTAATAGATATGAGACATATTAAGGACATGAGAAGATACAAGTGACTAGTGACCATCAGTATACAGAGGATACATATTAGCTATAGACACAAATTTATGTAGGTGAATAAGTGTGGTACTAAGATCAAATAATGTTGGAAGTTTTTAAAAATAAAATTAATATAAAACTACCTTCCCACAAGGTGTTCCCCATTCCTCATGACCTTTTACAGAGCCATCGGTCTACTGTGAGGATTGGGTACTTACATGAGAAAGTAGGTAAAACTAAAGGATATTTTTTATTCTCCTTTTCTAATCTACTAGCCTAACACAACACAATGGACCTTGACTCTATTATGAGGCCACCTGTGGAGTATCAAATTTGATTAAAAAAAGGAGTTGTGCTTAGATTCATGTTTTTTAGTGTGATTTAACTTTTGAAAATTTAGAATGTTGCCTTTTAGATCATTTCCTTTTGTTAAATGATTTGAATTTTAAAATTTTATGGATTTTAATATTCCTCCTCTATATGGACTTAGAATGAACAATCATGATAGATTGAGTGATACACATGAATGAGATTTACGCTTTGGATACAATAATATAAATATCCAAAGATATGACTTACTAGAACACCTAGGGTTAACGGTGAACCAACATGTTATCTAAAGTCTCAACCATGTGAATGCATAGTTTGTGAAAAGAAATAAAAGGGAATAAGGGGAGATCCAAAGTGGACTAGTAAAGGGATATTGTAATGAGATGATTTTTTTTATAAGTGATCACATGCTACAGAAGGAATGACTAAAGGGAGCAAGGTGTGTATACCTAAGTCACAATTAACAATTATTTGTGTTTATAGAGATAAGATAACAAATAACTTTGAAACAAAACAAGGTAACCATCAAAAATGAGCTAAATAAGGACAAGGATTGATTTATGAAAAATAACCCATAAGAGAATATTAGAAGAATAATGACCTCATAAATGACATGTATTACAAAATAAAAGTCACCATGTAAGATAAATAAGAATTTGACATAATGTCAAATGATATAAGATAGATAAATGTAAAGTTGGGCCACATGTCCAATCCAAATGAAAATGTAAGGAAACCATGAATGTGCTCATAAATAATGATATATTTGTGCACACACATTATCCGTAACATCTGATAAGTATTTATGATGTTGAATGTGAAATGTAGCTAATGTCTCATCGATATTAAAGGAAAGTTGAGAAAATATTTTGCATCGAATCTCCTTGATAGAAAATGTAATAATTATTAAAGGACCATGTTGATGAGGATTATTGTGTAGGGAATGCTTAGGAGAATGCATGGTAGTGGATTCTAATAGAGATGAAGGGGTCATCAATAGACAAGGTGCCATTGGTGAAGGATTCACCAATGGAGAGGGATCCATAGGTGAGGGAAGGTCCACATGTGAGGGACTCACAGGTGGAGATAGAACCATGGGGGAAGAAGGGGAGCCTTCTTGTAAGAGTGACCTATGAGAAGAAGAGTATAAGGTGTAGGAATGGTTAGGAGATGATCATTGAGATGTTTTTGAATGATGTATAAATGATCATTGTGATGGGTACCACATTGGTGCTAGATAGAATATACCTCTCCATATTTGGGAATATATTTAGGTAACACTTTTAGGGGAGGATTGTCTATTAGCTGAGGAGTGGTCAGATTCAAGGTATTAATATATTTATGTAAATTTTGATAATTTATGGATGAATGGTTATTTGTGGCATGGAAGCAATAATATGCTTATGAGTAGACTTGGTGGGTGTACTCATAGGAGGAGTAGAAGTAGAAGCTAAAGAATATTGGTATAATGAATAGTCTTTATTCTATTGAAAATTTTATGAATGCCATAATATGGTTCATCTACCCATTTGGTGGCCAAAGGAGAAATTTATATTAAAGGGAGCAAACCATCACCAAGAGAAGGTAGGGTTAGTGGAGAGACTAGATGAGGCTCAATAGAAGGAGTAATAGTATTTTAAAGAGGAAGAGACTTAGCTATAAATATAATGGGAATGGCATCTGAAGTAGACTCTACTGAAGGAGGATTGGGATGCATAAAAGGCTAAAGGATAGTCATAAGAATCTCATGGATAAGTTAGCTAGAGGGGTCATTGTATCTGGAAAACTGATAGGGACTAGTCATAACATGATCTATAAGCATACTCCTATTAGGTTCTTTAGAAAATAGAAGTGTACACACCATCTCTATCATATGATAAAATGGAAAAACACTAAAATTACTAAAAATATAGAATGGAATGCTAGATATACTAAAATGCATAAGCAAAGAGGAATGATAATGAATAATTTTAGCATCTCAGGCCTGAATAAGACCTTATAATAATGGATCATCTAAGGTATAAACATCATCATAATTAGGTGTATGAACATCAATGGTGTAGGTAGGGATGACCTTATCATCTGATGTGGTGTGATGAATGGAATACTAAGTCTTAGTTAAGATAATGGGTATATCATCACTAGGTAGTTGATGAAAATGAGGTTGTAAAGAAGTAGGTGGTTGAGAGATGAGATGAGGTGAGATATTCAAGTTTTTAATCTTGAGATTGATCTCACCAAGCTCATTATCATCATAATTTATTAGGTTAGGGAGTATATTCCTGATGAGTTTGGGGTGACCATTTTAACCTCAAGTAAAATTGATAGGAGAGTTAAATCATCGAGATTCACAAAATGGAACACATGGCAAAGGTTAAACATTGAATACACCATGGTCTTAGAATTATTAAAAATTAAAATTATTGGTGTCACCTTGAATTTTTCTATTATGATGAAATTTAACACATTGGAAAGTAGAAGAGCCAACTGCTCTCATGCGATGAGTCCATGGCCTACCAAGTAGAATGTTATAAGATAGAAGAAAGTTAAAGATCATCACCTTCACATAAATGGTGATAGGTGGGACTATAATGGGGATCTAAACAAAACCTAAAGGTGGAATTTATATTAGATCATAGCCTTGACATATGCTATGTGTGAATTTAAGATTACATTCATAATATACAAGTGTTTTGATAAAATTGAGAGAGGCACCACAATTGCCAGAACCCTCATCAATCAAGGCACACTTGACTTGGATATCACCAATTTGGATACTAATAAAAATATAAGGATCATCCACACAAAGTAGAATAATTTTAGGGACCATAAAAGTGATGGGGAATTTGAGGGAAAGAAAATTGTCTATTGTTGCATTAATATGTATGGTCATCTCTTTGAATTATTGTAAAATGTTATCTTTTGATCCAGATAAGGTGGCTTCACATCCTTATAGGGGATCATGATGGATGTTAATTTCAATAAAAATATGAATAAGATAGTTATGATGCTATGGAGAGGTCCACATAAGTTCAATAAATAGGATTTGAGATGGGATATCAGTAAGTTACATGATAGGATCCAACTCATCATAAACCATAAGAAGATTATTGGAAAGAGGTTCATAGTGTTGAAGGAGGTCCTCAAAAGGATGACCCAAAGTGAATGTGAATATATGTTGATAAGATGTGGGAATTTTTTATGGACAACAAGTTTATTGATCATTTTGAGAAGATGGGGTAGTTGATGTAGGTTTGGTTTGAGATAGATTAGAAAAAGTGTTGATATAAGGTTGAGTATCATTAGTGATAGGTAAATATATTTTAGGAATGGTAGAAATGGTATGAGAAGTGTTATCCAAGGGAGGTGTTGAAATTGGTTAATCAAAGGACATGAGGTATTCTTTCCTTAACTAAGTTAAGTGAGATGGAGAAGAATCTTGGATACATGAAATATGCAAGAAAATTGAGGGGTGTGAATGGGTTGAGGATCAATGAAAGAAACCACCCTTTACATATTAGTCATATTGACCACATTCTCTTCAAGATTTGGGTCAAGAAGACTATCAACATCATTGGTAGAAGGGGTGGACTTTTCCTTGGTATCTTGGTGATTTTGAAGAGGATCTTTATGTATGGATAAATAAACATCAGCCTAGTTCAAATCTCAAGATTTAGTTTGTGTTTCATGGGATTTGAATGTAAGGTGATAGGCTTGTTGACATTTATGAATAATAGAATCATGGTCAAAATTTAGGCCAAGGAGAAAATCCATTTCCAAATTCTGATGCTCACTACATGTCTCATGAAAATGACCCCAAATAACAGAAACCAAAAAAAATTAATGGGATCATACCAAGATTCATTGGGATGAGTGGGATAAAGTTCTTGTGGGAGAGGTGTTGGTAGACATTTTGATAATTTTGGTAATTAGAGATATTTATGAACACTGATGTTATTTGTTGAAGATAAATAATGATTAATGATGTGGTTAGGAGGGGAAACTTGTTCTAGAGTCTAGTTAGGAACAACAATTTGAATAGTATGAATGGTATCATAAGCATTAGTGACACCATCATTTTTAGCATGATGATTCTTATTCTTGATTAACATGCACATACCCATTGATGGTTGGGATGGATCAAATTAATGGATGAGGAAATATTGATGTTTGGCTTGGTTAATGGCCTCTTCCAAAGTTCATGGAGAGAGAGAGTCCATAGTCGATATTATAACTTGGGGAAAAAAGCATGGGTAAACAAATGAAAGAGATTGCCATTTGTCATATTTTTTTCACATTTGTTAGACAAGGACCTTCCATCATTTGATAAAATCTTTTGTGGTTTCAGTCTCAAGTTGATTACAATTGATAAAATGTGTGAATGTATTGTCAAGGAGATCACTAATTTTGAGCTCTTGGTCTACAACATTAACTAAGGCTTACAAAATAGTAATGAAATGAGATTTGAGTTAGTTTTACCAATCTAAATTATCACTGATGAGATCTTTTGATAATATCTTTGTAGAGACAAAGGTATCCAAGTTGACCCTATATTTATATAGATTTCTTAATGTTTTTAAATGAAGAATAAGATCGGTTGATCCATTATAAGTAATGGTAGGGGTGATAATTATTATATTTATATTAGTAATTTGAGATGTAAGAGGCTCATTTTGAAATTGATTGATTATTTTGTTAACAAGGGGAGGTTTAGGGATAATATTACTATGGGAATCTAAAAGAGGAGGTGGGGAAATGTTTTTGTTATGTGTGCCCCATGGCATATATTAAGGTTGGGTTTGAAGATGGATACGCCAATTTTACATTTGCATCATTTTATTTGAATTGTTAGCTTGAAAATCATTCATTAGATTGATAGTTTATAATAGAATTTGACTGGTTTGAGTTGAATATTAGCATTGTTTTAAGCATTGGAATTGGTAGTAGTGGATTGGGTGTCACTATGGGTATTAGTAGAAGCTTGAGAAGAAATGTTAGTGAGGCACTAATGGCATAATTTGATTGTGTGACAAAATATGGAATAGTAAAGGGATGAGAAAAAGTAGCACTAGAGTCATGATTACCATGGGTAGAAAATAATTCACTAGTGGAAGAACTGATTAGAGTGGGTCTTGGAAGAAGCCCACTAGATATAGAACCTACCATATTAGTAGAGATACTAGGAAAGAAGCTATAAGAAATCAAAGTTGAATAATTCATGGCATGATAAGGGGTCAAAATAGAGGGAAGAGGCTAAGAATCAAATAAACTAGTATTCCCAAATCCATGTGAGAATGTGGGAGAAGGTAAATGGGGATCTTTGACTTGACCACTTATCATGAGATGGTAAATAGTAGACGGATCCTTTCCTCAATATTGAGGATACTCATTGATCAAGAAGAGCATTGACGGTGTATACTCTAATTTAGGTTGATCTTCAAATGATAAGAGAGGGTTGAGAAGTGAAGAGGAATGAGGAGGGGTACCATAGTTTGTAGTGCGAGTGGCTACATGCACATTACTTTCATTTAGGGTAGGAGCCACAAGATACTTATGAGAGAACTTATTAGGGTTGGTAACATTCATCATATCAGTTGAATTCAACTCAGTGTTTTATTAAAACAATAAACTCATGATGAGGAGAGAGATTAGGGAAGGCAAAGATGATGTGAAGCAAATAGATATAAGAGGAAGATAAGAGTATAGAGTCAACTAGGTCAGCCTGGTACTATAAATAGGATATAAAAGAGTATAGATTCAACCAAGTCAACTAAGTACTAAAAATAGGAAAATAGATAGTATAATAAGGATACACATTGAACCAAGTTGACTTTTTACTATATCCAAATTGTTAGAAAGGAGTACTAGGTCAATCAAGTCAATTCAATACTACAATTACGGAAAAAGATAGTCTATAAAGGACTGTGTTGATTAGAATAATAGTGTACTGAAAATAGGATTTTTTTTTGTAGTGTAATTGAAATAAGTGAAATAAAACACATAGTCAATTGGATCAATGAGAATTATTTAATTGAGGCACACAAC
Source organism: Torreya grandis (assembly GCA_037957365.1). NCBI lineage: Eukaryota > Viridiplantae > Streptophyta > Pinopsida > Cupressales > Taxaceae > Torreya > Torreya grandis. The sequence continues at coordinate 649,207 of JARHVA010006425.1, forward strand.
ACAAAACCTCTCACCAATGATGGCCAATGCATGTTTTTGCAATACAACATATGATGAATAACAAACAAGCAATCAACTAAAAAGTAAATACTAGCTAAGTGGTCATCCTGAATGTTGTTAGATTATTATAAAGTATGATTTCAAGTGTGAGGGAATTTTATTGAAAATAAGGAACTACAAATCAATTTATGGATGGTTTTCAAATATTTAGACTAAAATTGAACTATGTTGGAAATGGTACTAGCTTGGTATTAGGACGTACCCCCTCACTTCAAAATCTCATAGTGGTAAGGGTGTTAGGTGATTTGAAAATATATACCATTAACCATGTTTTTATTCTTGTATAGAAAACCAAGTTGGCTTCCCCCTTGGTGATGAAATGTAAGTATGAAGGCCTTGGGTAGACAAATGTTTAAATGTATTTTGAAATTATGTGATTTGGTAGTGTGTGCAAAAATATCAAAATATTTCAACTATATGGTATTTTGAAAAACCACCTAATTAGACTATGTGAGCTACTCTAAGCATCAAAATAATTGAAAATAAAAGTGTGAATTAATTACTAGCATATAGTTGTTAATTCCCAATTTAAGTATGGTACAGATTCAATTCAGATAACATTATATGTAAACATTATAAAACATGGTCAATAGGGTTGATGCTGTACTACAAAAGCAAGATTCTTTAAGAAATAAGTTAACTAGGTCCACTTAGTCTTTCAGATGGAAGACAACTTATAGAACTATGTCAACTAGGTCGACCTAGTTTGTTATAAGGTTATAGTTTTGAAGACTACAAACTTGTGTAAAATAAAACTATAATGAATAACTAAATTAAAAGAGAGAGAAAGAAAGGAAAATTGATGGGTTGAAACATGCTAAGGATTGTGAATTTTTTTTGAAGTACCTTGAATTCTATTTTAAAGTTCTACCAATCATGTTGATGAGGTCGACCTCGTTCTATGATTTCCTATTTGATAAATCCTATTAAGATGATTGAGTCGACCTGGTCAACCTAGTATGTTATCTGGAAGCTATATGGAATACTAAGTTGACTTGCATGAATTAGTTTTATTTATTAGAACTGAGTAAGAGAATAAGTTGATTTGTTCAACATAGTCTATTATCTGGAACTAAATAAAAATACTATATCAAATTTCTTGATCCAATAACCTACATTTGATGAAGAACTAAATAGAAAGTACAAAGTCATTTTGATGGTAGTGTGTGTTAAATATGCACACATATGTTAGAACTATATTAGCCTGGTTGACCTAGTATCTCAAATATATAAAAATAATAAAATGATAGAAATGAAAAGCATGAAATAAAACCTACAAGGGTTATGATTCACGTCGAGTTCACCAAAACGTATGTAATGAGAAATTCATCATATCTACAAATAAATCCTAGTTCAAAGAATATAAATCATAATTACACTTCTAATTTAGGATACATTAAAAAATCATGAACATGGCTAATATGGATCTGGTAGATCGAATATGCTGATCTCTCACTAAAATAATATTACTAGGGAGGTTTCCAAATCCTCAAGTAAAAAAAAATGATGCAATAACCCTAATTAAGTCCTATGTTTTCATACTCACTATACTAATAACAATTAAATCAAACATTAATTTAGTGTCCACCAAAGCTTATGGTAAAAATTGGGGTTAATAAATAATAGAATTAAACACGCATATAAGATATATACTCACTTGAATGTATATGGAATCCTAGTCCATGGAAGAGAAGTAAAAATACATATCTATCTATTTTTACAAAGGAGGGACAAATCTAGGAATACCTACCTTTGTAGATGAATCAACTAAGTCTCAATCTCTCACTTGGCCAAGGTGCTCCATAAGAGGTTATTATGGTATTTAAAGATGAAAAGGATAAACCAAAACTAGGATACACAACCTATCAATGTATCTAAAAGACTTTACCACAAGACAAGATCTATATCTCCAAAGAAAGTATGAAACCCTAAACTTGATCATCAAGTAGAATGGTGGATAATCATATGTAAAATTTATATTACTTATTCTCTTCTATAATAAATATATAAATGATTCCATTTATATAGGTGGATCTAACCTTAAACCCGTCTAAAATTTATGATCAACAAGGTCGACCTAGTCGACCTAGTATCATTATTAACAAAAACTCACTAGGTCAGCTAGGGGATAATAAAGACCCTAAATAAGTTTTTTCAATAAGAGTAAATGGTTGACAAAGCTGAAATAATCATGAAAATTGTCAAAAAGAGGTTTAGGTTCAGAAGAGGTCTATTAAAGGTGGTAAAATTCTAGAAGAGTGTCTAAGAGAGAAGGTAAAGCTTAAGGGAATGGTTTTTAAGAGATAAGTGTGTAGATAACAAGTGGTAAAATAAACAAAAATCTTAAAAAACACCAATGGTCTATCCAACCATTTCCCAGTGCACCCCTTAGGGCATGCACTTAGAGAGATTGAGACTCGATGGGTTATTGCAAGATAACAAGCATCAATAATTGATAAAAGTTTGAAAATATTATGTGTGTATATGAAGCACCTTGTTGCTTGCTCCTAAGATTATATTCTTTCTCTTGGGAAAATGTAACATTAATTACCATCTACCTATCCTCAACTGAATGAGTTCCCCCATCATATTTTTCAATCATCATAGATCTCAAAAACTCAAATCATGAGTTGGAAAATGATATTCTTTAATCATGTTTATTTCACAAACAAATTGAGGAGTTGGGACACATACCTTTTTCAATGCACTATATCATTGATCAACATAGGTATAAATTTACAATTCTATGGAGGTAGATATTTTACTTTGAAGGATTTAACAATCAAACATCATAATCTCATCATTTTAAGATGCAAACTTAGGCTCCTCTACATCTTCATCAATTATTTCTGTAGTATCACAAGGAAGATGATCAAGGAATCATTTTTCACACCAATCAATATCAAAATGATATACTAGAGTGTTGAGCTTACCATTCAACAAATCAAGAACCTCCTTCCTAACTCTTGTATTCTAATTTCTATCATTTCTCTCATCTCAAGTAAGTTTCCTCCCTCTATCATTATCTATATGGATCTCTCCTAGTTAGATGATCCATGAGGAATCCCCTTCTAAAATATTTCTAACTTATATGACATGTCCTTGATAGAATTAGCTAAGGTTTTCATATTTTCCTCAAGGTTGGCCATATAATTAGATTGAGACTTCTTAGGATTGATCAAATTTGCATCAACTTTTTTATTTAGAGGCTTCCCTAGAACCTTTATATTATTTTCAATTTGGATGGCCATGATAAATTCCAACCTCAGATTTGTGGGACCATTATCTCTCAAGTATTATGATACCTTATTATCAAATGCATCACAATATTTAATAAAACAAGTAGTATCACTTGGCCTGATATTATCTAGTAACCTCATCATAGTCTTATTAAACCTTGTATTGAAATCCTCCACACCTTAATTTATGTTTTCAAATTCTACTATAAGAAACTAAGGATCAATTCTATCACCATATTATATTTTAAAAACATTCTTCATTTCTTCCCTTGAATATATGCATCGATGTGGAAAAGAATTAAATCATTCACATGCATCTTATTCTAGTGTGTGCATACAATGTTTAATACATACATCCTCATGCTCAACTTCATAGTCTTTAATTATAATGTGAAAATCCTTCAAATGATATTATTCAGTTAGTTCATTATTCCTTTTAAACTTAGGGTGTCAATTCCTTACCTCATTTAGAATATCATTGGGGTAACCCTCCATTTCATCAAAATTAATAGATCTAAATCTAGTAATATTTAATGTAGGACATTCATTTCATCTTGATATCTATGCCTCATGATTGGTTTTGTGGTGGGTTTAAGATCAAATGATAAAGGGTTGTGAGGGGGTGAGTGTAGTGGACTTTGGGGATCAAACCTAGGAGGAGATTCAACTTATTGAGATGGTGTTGGGTAATAAATAGGACTATAAGACCTTAGGTTATTAAGAGAGCTATGCTATTATTCAATAAAATGATTTAAAAAATAATAATGTTCAAGTGTACCAACATTATGGTGGTTTAGACACTCCTTTCCTCGATAAATTTGTTCTTTAATTAGCCTCCAAAATTTTCTGCTTCTTTTATGATGAACACTCAACTCACATACAAGTTGCTTTGATGAATCACCTTTAAAGGAGTATCTCAGTCCTTCCAATTTTACAAAAAAGAGAACACTAAAAAATTCATCAATTAAAATGGGCACTAATCTTTCAAAAATAGATTAAATGTTGGAATCACCATTAGAAAAAATATTATAGAATAAAACAAATCACAAACATACAAGGATGCATTCTAAAATTATACTTTATTGTAATCATTGATGAGAAAGTGAAACAAAAAGACTAAAAATCTAAATTCATGTTTTAAAGATAAAATCACCTTAAAACATTAACAAATAACAGTTCTCTATAATATTTTTTGGTAACATAGGTTCTAAGGATCTTATCCCTGGCAACGGTTCTAATTGAGTGTTGGTTCCTAGTTGTAAAACTCTATAAATCAGCCTTATGTTAAACAAAGATGATAAACTTGAATTATGTCATTATATCCAAGGAAGGTTTTAGTATCTAGATGGACTGAACATAGATAATGACTGCAAGACACCAAAAAATGGTATCGTTAGTTCCTTGATACTTCTAACTTTGCTTGAATGAAGGTGAGAGGACCTACAGGGTAGTTTGGTCACAAGGAGGGGTAATAAAATTAAATATACAAGTAATTAATGTCTCACAAATATATCTCATCAAAGTATAACCAAAATTTCACAGTCCACTCAGGCAGAGTTATCACATAGATTGAGCAAATTATTTGAAATAAGACACAAGCTTCTAAAGAAATATATAATGTGATTTTAATCCTCATTTCTATAGAAAATGTTTAAAAATAAGAACCAAGTGGAAAATTACAATGCTAGTCTTCAAACATGAACCACATAAACATATCATATCTACAACACTTATGCATCTATAATCAAATAAGACTTTAAATATTCAATATGTATTATTCACAATGGTAGGACGAGTTAAGCATTTGTAAATGAGTAATGGTGTACTTTAAATTTGGGAATTCATTCACCAACCATGCTATCATTCATTACAAGATGGAAGATACTAAGAAACAAGATAAATAAAAACTTTCAACAATGATAGACATTCATTGATACCAATGCAATGCAAACACTCAATTTACCATTAAGATCTCTAAAGCATACACTGAAACTAGATCCTCAATTACTTTCTCTTATCAACTACATAAATCTAAGATATCCTTAAAATATTATCAATAGGACATTCCCAAATCATAATGAAGAAATGAATTTATAATTAGAGTTCATGCCCAAAATGACTACCATTAAGAGACATAAAACCCAATACCCAATCAATAATGCATGAAAAATGTGTTGTTTCACTTCATTGATAGGAAAAATAAAAAATCACAGATGGTCTCCATTAAATTTAAAGTGAATATACATACATCAATTTTCATAATTTTAACATGGTTAAAAACATAGTGAATTTACTCTAAAATAGAGGAGACATATACATAAATGATCTCAGACTTCGCTAATGACTATATAAATTAAATAACCTTAGCAATAGAATAAAAATACATAGAATGAAAATTAAAAAATCCAAAAGCCTTTGTAAAGAGAGGATTTATTAAATTAGTAAAATCCTCCTTATAGAGGATAAGCCCTCTTTACTTATACAAAATTTTGTTACCCAAAATTTTCTAGGAAGATGCTCCATCTAGAAGATATCTTTGCATATGCATGTAGATTGTCATGCTATGTAAGGTAATAATTCTTCTAGTTAGATTGTCCATGTAATGATGACACTACAAAAATAAATTGATCTACGTAGCTAGAAGCTTGATGTAGTTGAGCTCGAAAGAGAATATTCATCCTAAGTGTAAATTGATTTTGTCTTTATGTGAAACCATTTTGCCTTGTATTCAAACTAATCATTTTCTCACTCAGGATGAGGATGTGCCACCTAAATATCTAGTTACCATTTTCCCTCCACAAAGAATAAAGAACAAAAGAATGGAGGGAAGAATAAAGAATATAAAAATGCTATATTATTGCTAGACATTTTTAAATGCATATGCCCATGATGTCTCCTCTGACTATATTTCCATTCATAATGTCACTAACCCAAGACACTATCAAACCATAAGACCTAGAGGATTATCGATACCTCTCAATAATTCCACATGAACTCCATCCAGCTGCCAGGTCTTTTTGCCAATACTAAATATAGTTTTATTTTGCACAACTACTACACCTATAATGGAGGTAGTATGGGATCCATGGCCATTTGAATCACGTGGAAAATGAAAGAACTTCCACTCAAAATATGCTTCCAATGGACCATTATTTGCCTCAAAACCCATGGAATAAAGACATGTAGTGATTATCTTCATCAATAAAGCTCTTTGACTTTGGCCAAATATTGGTATCAAACATAACACTTAATTTATTTTTTCTTTTTGAATTTAAAGGTCACTACCAAACCTGATGCTGAAACATAACACTTTTTACTTCCCATGAGATTTTGAAACCTATGTACACCTCTGGATCTTAGTGGGATTATATAACTCATGTCCACATTTAGACCCTATGGGTTTTCAAAACCCACTTGAACTTTTGTAAAAGTGCACAATTACTCTATATTTATGAACTTGTTCATCTTACATCAACTTCCTTTGATGGTTTTATTACATTTGGACTTAACATATGGGTCCCAAGATGCATAGATTCAACAATAGTTTGTAAAATCACACAAAAACAAATTGTGATATTATAATCTCCCTAATATTTCTATTGTATTAGATTGATTAACTTCCTATATGGAAGGCACATCATGGATAGTTTCTTGGTACCTTTCTTCATCATGAAGGATATTCTCTAGTGTCACATGCCTCTTAGAAACCTATCAATGCAATGTTTTATTCTTCCATGGAATAATGTTGAAAGATGTTTCAGTCATTGTAAAGCTTCAAAACTTGTTATATCATTTAATTCCTTACATCCATCAATGTATATACTCTGTAAGCGACTCATACCTACAATAATTGATTCCATTTCTACATCCATACATTCTAATATGTTTAGTGTTTCAAGATTTTATAGATCAGATAATCTTGATATAACTTTCTAGTTTTTACAAAACCTCAACTCAAGATATCTGAGTGTTTAAGACAATGATAAATTTATGTTATGTAAATTCTCCATAGATTCAATGTGGAGAGATTCAAATTACAGGTAATGATCTCCATTAATAGAGAAATTCTTGACATTTTTTCTTCACTAATACGTATATTTTGAAGGTTATTCATGGGATAAAATAACGTATTATTATCAAAATACATGACACCATGCATCCCCAAATGCTTCAAAATCAACATTTAAGATGCATGAGTTTTCTAAGGGAAGTCGATAAGGATGACACATTGAATCATATTTCACCATCATTGTATCTTCCCTAGAGGACAAGCTTTTTGAAATAACTTGTCTTTTTTGATGAATTTTTGTCCTCTTCCAATTCAGTTTCATGAAGCACTAGATCTTTTAGTTACCAAGGCACCTTTTTAAACTTAACACTAACATATGGCCAATCTTGCCTTTGGCATAATTTTGGACCCTACACGCACATTTGATTTTTTTGGGATCTCATACCTTATTTTTACATATACATCATGTATTTTCATAACATACGTGCACATTTGTACTTTTTAGCCTTTACAAGTTTTTAGAACCCAGCTACGCATTTAAATAAATGCAAATGTGTAAAACACCTCTACATTTTTACTCTAAATTATTAAGTCAATGTCATTTCAAAACCTTGATTGTAATTTGACATCATTTTTCCATGTGTATATTGAAATAATATCTATCATGGATTTAAGATGCCTGTGGCCTTCCTTTGAATGTACATTCTAGCCTATGGACTTCAAGATTTTATATTCAAATTACAAATTCATAGTTTTAAGTTCCATTATGACATTTCATTCCCTTTGAAAATTTTTATGGACTTGAGAATTTTAATTCTACATGGACATTTATATTTCTTTTTGATGTCACATGCTGTGGGTTTTGAGGTTTTGTATGCATTTTGAAAACTGCATACTAAAGTTGAAATGCAACACTATAAGCCCTTCCTCAAGTCTTGAGATATTGTCCTTTTACAAACATAATTTTAGACTTTACATTTTTAAATACATAGTCATTTCTAATCTTCTTGATTTTATTCCACCATAGACCCTACAATCAAAGCATACTTAAAAACATGAAAATGTTAATTTCTAGTGAGATCAAATGTTATGGGTTTTGCATAACATGATTTCAAGATTGGGTTTTTGTTGAAGATGAGAGTTTTTATGGATTTAATTAGAGGGAAATAGTTAGAATTTTTGATACTCATACTCAATAAAGGGCACAAATTTATTATTTCATATTTGGGCACTAATAGACTCTTTTGTAATCCACTTTACATAAGATGTTTATATAGATCTATATACCAAGATCTTTAAGCATGTTTGACACCATACAAAGGATTTCTAAATATGCATTATATTTAATCTTCACACTATTTGACATATACTTTTGGTTGGTTCATGTAAAACTATTACTTAAATATTTATTAAAAAACACTTTTGACATCCATTTTATGAATGTTCCATCCAAACTACATAGCCATAGCCAATATCATTTTAATTATTTTTTTCTTCACTCTAGGATAAAAATTATCCTCATATTCGATGACTTATTTATTTTAGTATCCCTTTAAAATAGGACTCCCCTTATACTTATCTATGATACCATTTTAATTTTTGTTGGTATTAAATAAAGAATTTAATATGATGGGATTCTTCCCTGATAGAAGAATAAAAAACTAATAAGTGTTATTCTTCATCATTGACTGATATTATACGATGATGGAATATTTCCAAAGTTCTAATTATTGGGATTATATTACTCTATAAGGATAAAATGTTTGTAAAAATATGCTCCTAAGATCTATGCTTATCTCTTAATGACTTATGCTCTAAGTATTTGATCCAGAATTATATTTGTTAGTGACTCCATCTAATTTACCATTTTATATTGTAATAGTATACCATTTTGGGATATATTGAGTAGTGGATGATGGTATTTGATACCTAGGTTTAACATCATGTATGTATCAGATGATTATATGTAAGATGGACTATTTCCACTCTTCTCATCAAACACAACATACCTATTGATGAAGACTTTACTACTTTTTAGGTCGAGGAGCTAATATTCCTTAAACTCTTTATTATATCCCAAAAAATTACATTTATTAGTTTTATTATCAAATTTATTTATTAATTTTTTGAGTAACATGCATGTATGCCTTGTAACCAAAAATCAAAGATGTGATGTTTTCAATTTATTCCTTGTTTAAGATTCCTATGGTTTGGGTAGATTAAAAAAACATTTTATATATAGAATCTTAGTCTTACACACTTTAAAAATACAAATCATGAATTCAACCTTCATTTTAATACCTTTCGATACCAAAAGACACACATTATCTATCAAATTGTGCCTAAATTATTATCTTATAATCATAACCTATCATTATGATGACTGAAATCACATGTATAATAATAAAATATTAAAATATGATCTATATCAAACACTATAATATACTAACCTTTAGTATCTTTCTATCCAACTAGTGTTATGACCCAACCTTACACTTATTTGTTGATACTAGCATAAAAGCCTATTATTGCATCTTTTACCAAGCATTAGACTAATTATTTAAGATATGTATTATATTTTAAACATAGTAATTTTATACATCTGGTATAATTATTTCAATTTATTATATTGTATTTGGTATTTATGATGATTCATTTAATAAAGATGGTGTTTTTTAGCCTTAGAGCATCATTATATGTTATCACTATATCATGCTATTGAGTTTTAACTGACACTTAACTATTTAATTGAACTTAATGATACATTTCAATTATTAAGGTTAGCAACATTGATTCTAATTTATTACTGCTATGGATTATTTTATTTTATTTAGTAAATCATGTTTTAATATTATGATATTTATGGAATTATAATATTATTTTGACATTGATACTTGTACACATTCTACTAATGCCTTATTTCGGGTGATTACAAGAAGCTAGTAATGAGCTAAGCTCAGTCATAGGATTTAACAACTCAGGGCATAAAAGGGAGGATAATGAATAGTTAGAATTAACTCCCATAGGTATAATGATTATGACTAGGATATAGAGCCACTATCATCTTTAATCCTTCTTTATTGACTTAATATCGAGAAAATTTTTATTTACATTATCTTTTCTTGAGAATGTCATTTTGTTATTTTGCCTTGTCTTAATGCTATGCTTGATCCTATCCAGTATTCAAATTGTGAGCCTTGGTTTTTGACTAGGCCTTATAGAATGTTGTGGCTAAGTTACCATATGGCATGGTGAGCATACTACTAGATTGGATGACTAGGACCCAAGTGTCTTGAATTAGACGTTTGCCATAGCAATTTTCCTAGGCTTAGACACCATGATGGGTCATATGTCATTATGATAATTATTATGTGGGTTGGCCCATAATCTAATATAGATGATCGATAATATTGGGTGATGTTTTTAACTACCTAAAGTTTTTCCCCAATGTATCTCTCTCTTATAAATTATGCCAATAAAAAATCAAACTTGGTTAGTGATTGAAATAATGGGAGGAGTTTAGGAAAGGAAATGTCAGAAGAAGTGTTGTTGCTATAACATGAAAGGAGATAGAACTGCATTGAAAAATAATGATAGTAAGGCAACATAAATAACCCTAGATTTTCTCCATGGTAGCCATGCATTCTTCTAAGTAAGTCTATAACTAGTTTTATAAGGTGTAAATGGTTATATTAATACTATTTTTATTAAAAGCAATAATTATAATGGAATAAGGAAGAACCATTATAGGTTCATAGGGAAGTCATGAGACATCTAGATGAACCTATGATGGTCAAAAATAGATCCATAATTGATTTACTTCCTGATCAAGATATTAAAATGCCTGTTACCCATTTTTGAATTCATTTCATTAAATAAAATGATGTGGTCTGTAGATCATGGTTATTCTATTCTTGTGGGTAGACATGAACCCTATGAATTATTATGGATATTTCATTATTAAATGGATTTTAACGTTCTGATTTAAATTAGAAAAAAAATTGTGATCTGTATGTTTATATTTATGAATGTAAGTTTAAGGATTTAATTAAACCCTACCATGATTAGTTATAAAATAGTCAAATCTACCCCAACATGGTGTGTTTGAAATGGTTGGTTCCTCTAATAAAACCCTAATGGAAATTCCTTTCTCTTGAACCCTATTATTTCAACTCTACAACTTGCTAGAAATTATCCTGGGTTCTATTTAGCGTGGCCAACTCACTATGTTGATCGAGGTGTTTTTAATGGTGATGAATTATGGGTATGTTTTTTTGATATTTTGACACTGCAAGATGAAAACCTTGAATCAATGATTTCTTTTTTGACCACTGTTGACTTTAGAAACCTGTGCATGACATTTATTCTCCTGAGTAGTTTTTAGAGTGCATTTTGGAGCAACATGTTGTGATTGGTTTCATTGAATGTTGGTTATTTTGGCTCAATTCAAGCTTGCTGGCTGTACTTTTATCTATCTTTTATATTGTTAGATTGTAATTACTACACTTGGTTTAGTTATGTATTTATTTCAGATTTTATGTTGTCCCTCATTCATTATTTTGAAGGTACAACTTGTTCTCTTAATTTAAATTATGGTGTAGGTGCACAAGTTTTAAATGTTGATTTGTCTATGGCCATTTAGAGCTTAAACAAGTTTTATTATTTTATTAAGGAATGTAATGTACTTATTTTTTCCTAACTAGAATTAGTCAATTTGGTGGTTGGTTCATTATTTATGTTATTATTTTAATCATTCTTACACATGGATAAATCTTATGGACTGATATAGTAACTCAGTAAATTCCATGTAATGGAGTTTAGATTTGATGGATTTATTTGTACTTTCAAACTAGTTTTTTTTGTTTCAAATTTTTGCTATAAAGATTACTCAATGATTGTTGTGGTCCCATCTTTGGTGTTATGGTAATTTATTTATGGTTTTAGCTTCTTATATTTTCTATTTACTATTGTTGTTATTTTTGTATTGGCTCAATATCCCTTTTCATGTTTATACCTCCCCTTGATTACCCCATTATCAGAACCCATGACCCAGATGATAGTTGGGGTGGTGAGGACAACCAATGGATGGGATCATGGGGATTGTTTGGAGGGTTTGGCCTTTTGTTGCTGAGTGCATCTTATTTATGGCATTTGGATTTTACCAGTGCAACATACTTTTATCAGTAACTGTTAGCATATAATTCTTGATGGTGGTTCATGGAATGGTTCACTATTGTTCTTTTGTTATATAATTCTTGATGGTGGAACAAATTTGGATTTTAGTGGAGGGATTCTTTGATTTTATTAATACTTATATCTTATGTATTTTTATTACATGAAGAAATGAAATAACATTATTATAATTACAAATTTATATCTTGCGCTAAATATTTGATGTGATTCAATTTTTCCCATACACCTATTCTGAGCAGGATCTTCCCACTCAAGATTTTTTATTTGTCCCATCAAAGTTAGTTTTGTGAAATAGCTTGATGGAAAACTTCTTAAGGCTAAATAATAACTATTAACATTTTGATATGATTATGGTTTATTGTATTCCTTTCTATAAAGTTATTATGATTCATTTTTATTGAACAAAGACATCTATACAATAGTTTCAAGACCTTGATTTATGAACTTTTGCTATAATTTTACTTCTGTAGTGGACATAAGTTTATATGGGTTTAAATTTTCTATGCTTCAATTATACTCTAGATGCTTTTTCTCTTCTTAAAATGAATACTGTTATAATGGATTCTTAGATTTTGGTGATTTATTTACATTATGTATTTCCATTACATGAAGCAATGAAATAAAACATAAGTTAGATGCATGATCGTACATTTATTCTATAAGATTTTATTCAATATTAATTCTCTTATCTGGCTCATCATATAAGTGGGGTTAATGAATTATAAGTCATTAAATATTTAAAAACATGGTATAATAACCATAAGTTCAAAATTTGTTATAAGAATCCCAAAGGGTAGCATCACCTTAGTTGTCTATGAGGAGTTTATGAGGGAATTTTTAATCAGATAGTGAATAATTTATAGATTAATGAGTATGCTTATTATAATAATATTGACCTTGGTAGTGAAGTTTTTATTAAGCTTTTATATGTGCCTATTGAACATTATGATAATAAAGAGTGTATGTGAATTACAAGTTTAACTCTAATTTGGGTATGGACTAAATGTCATATGTGAACTTATGAATTATATATTTATCTCTTACTTTATTAACTTGAACATCTATGTTATTATCATTAGCACAACATGGAACCAAAGGACAAGAAAGAGAACCAATAGATGTTATACTTCTATTTATCACTTATCTATGGTTCATTTATGTCACATGGGGGAATTGACTTTCTTATGTGATTTGAATGTTTTTTCAATGAGATGATCACTTGTTTGATGCTATCCACCCTTGGCATAACAAATTGTGAGTTATCTAAATTAAATTATGCTATTATTGTTTTATTATTGATTTGGTGAAGCCTTTGGTACATGGACCTCTAGTCAAGGATCCACAATATGATTATTAAGGGTATAAATATTTATGATTTAAATGATTGAGTTATTCATTTTTGTAGTATAGATAGTTTATTACTAATTTACATTACTCTCTATCATGGTGACCTTTATAATCATTATGTATAGTGATAAGGGAAATAACTATTGGTACATTGATTACTTAGTAACATAATAATAAATTACTATAGTAAATTGGTCATACCTCTTATTATGAATTTTTCCATGTGAATAATGGTTGTGCAAGGACTTACAACCTTATGGATCATGGTACAATGATCCTAGAAGGAGGAGAACACCATAAATATTAACACCCAAGTGGTGTTTAAATGATCAAGATAAATATTATGGTGGTGATGTAACTGGGTGTTGATGTTTACCTCCATAGGATATTATAAAATTTACTACATGAATCCTTGTATGATGGTTTTCTATTTATTTATTCTAGTTCTCAAGCTAACAAACTATACCTCTTCTACTCCAAATCTGTATACTTGAGTAGGTCATGGATATGTTACTCTTGGATACCCTTTCTTTGTTATCACAAATGTTTCAACCTTGTCCTCTGATATTGACCTAAGTTATGGTCACAAATTTATTTAAGACTAAAACCTTGATGGAATAATTCTCATTCCCCAAAACATCAAACCATAACCACTTATGATGATCAGGTACATAAATATGTTGAGGATATCTGGGTGGTTTGATCGGCAAAAACATGCCTCCTAAAAAGCTCAAAGGTTATTGCTATAGGCCTACACCATAATACCCTAAGTACTAAACATTAACATCCTTGATTACACTAATTAGATTCACCTTCATAGATATAAATAAGCTATGTATTATCCCTTATATTTTTTAATTATCATATCAATTTGTATTGTACTTTCCATGTTTAGTACTTTTCTATATTTAGTATGTTGGATCATACTAATAAGTTTAATTAGATTTATTTATAATTTATTTATCCATTTAGTTAGGATATTACACCCATTTCAAAATCTCACTCATATCTTAAAATGGTTAAATATTTGGTGAACACGATCTCTAATTCTTTTCGTGCAACTCATTGGTTTCTCTAGACTTTTTATTTGACTAGGGTTTTTGACTTTAGTAATTTGCATATATGATTTTTCATTAATTTTAGCATAATTTTTTGTGTTTATCAGGTTTGAAAAATGTTACCAATTTTTTTATAAATTTAAGATAGATAAACTTTAATCAACCATATATATATTATAAAAGAATTAATTAATTCATTATTACATTTTATACAAGAAGAAACCAATAAACATGCTAAGGTTAGTAAATATACATCCAATTATGTTAAACCCTTAGGTGATACATTTTTCACTACATACTCGATGGGAAAAATTTCACTTTAACTCAGTTATTAGCTACAATGCGTTCTTAAACACAATTGATGTTTTCATCCCCTTTGGTGACATAAAATTTCAAATCTACATCCTAATTCATCTAATATGCAAAGTTTTATACAAGTTGCTCAATATTTGGAAGATAGTGTTACCAACATTGAAAAAAATGATTTGAAACAAAATAATTTTATTGACTAATAAGACTTATTACATAACCCTTTACCACCAGAGATATATTTTCACCCTTTTCCAACTAGTTTTATTATAGCCAAGTTCACATTTTGTGATGGCAAAGGATATTCGATCTTTACATATAGCATGCCTTCATTAGGATTCAAAAGAAAAAAAGTTGACCAAATTATTTATAGTGAGCCTAAAATAATATGCTTCAAGATGGTTCTATGATTTATCAATCCAATCATTGAAATCCTTCAAACCTCTAGAAGATCACTTTTTAGTGAATTTCTTAATCAACATCACTGAAAATATGTCAGATGTAAAAATTACTAACATCAAAAAAGGAACCAATTAACATATTAATAACACATCAAATTTCATATAAATAGATTAAATATATTTTTAGTTAATGTTTTATTTCACCTTTACATGCTTACATAATCTTCAATAAGTTTAAATATTCTTATGAGTTATGCCATATTGTCTTATATGAAATGAAACATATTTAATTGAACAAGATTAAGTATGTGGAAATCAAACCAACTAAATATGTTTAAAAAAATAATATAAAACTAATATCTAAGGTAAAACCTACATAGGCTAAATATGAAATAATAACAATGATTGATGTAGTGTCACAGTAGACTTATCAAATCATCTTATCTAATGCACCTACAAAAAAAGTTACATGATTACTTGATTCAACATCTTCATTAATTAATAATATTTTTTAATGTCCTCTCATATAGGATTTGATATGAGCTGACATATATAAAAAAGATATGATTTTAATTCATATTGTTGTTATAATCAAGGCACTAGACATTATAAAAATATATTTTATACCTTCAAACAAAAGACTCAAGTACTTATTGATAATCTTCATATTAACATTGATGATCCTACAAGTGATTCATAATCATAACCTAGTGATGATCAAAACCATAAGATATTTTAAAATCTATTACAGTATCATTCTAAGAAATATCCAAAATTGAACTTCGATTAACACTCAATTTTGTGTGTTTTATGATGATAGATTATATATTATCCTATTCTATTTAGCCACCTTTTGGATTTGATCTCTATCTTATTTATTATGTGGTAACTATGTTTTTTAGGTATTTGGCACATAAAAAATAAACATAAAATTCATTACTCAACCCTTAAAATTAGTCACATAGACCCTAATAGATAAAAATAGAATACAATCAATAAGTATACAACTACAGTGAATACACAAAGCCATAGTTCACTCTTGTCTACCTCTTGCAAAATTGTCCTAGTAGGTTGTAAATCACTATTTTATAACATGACTATGTCAATAGGTATTTTTATATATATTTTAGTTTTATTTATAATATATAGTCAAATATATTTTTAATTTGGAGGGATACCTCTAACCCTACTCCAATTTACTATTTTCATCAGGTTTCTTATTTGTTAAAATTTTATAGCATACTTTATATCAATATATATCAACATTTTAATTTCATTAGTTTAGTATCACTTAAATCAAAAGGGTTATAAATTATGGTGAACACATTATTTTTATAACATTTATTGTTCTTTTTTTTATTTTTTGGATAGTGTTTCTATCAATGTTTTATAAATTCTTCACACTGAAAATAAACAACCTTTAACCTTGGATAGAATATCACACAAAATGATTTAATTTATTCAATATTTTATTAAATATAACACTGAATAAATTACCTTATCAATCTATATCATTTTGATACCAAATATCTTTCTTTCTACTTGGATTGAAATTTACTTGATTTATGAAATAAAATTCCCAGGTTTTTTAATCTTTATATTACGCTACATTTTACTTGTTTAATAAATTGTGTTATGATGGTTTTATAACTAATTAGTGAACTCCATTAAAGGATAATTTTTATCTATTTAAAAAAAAATGGTGTGAGGGGATTAACCTAATAGTCATATCCATAATATAATACTAAACATGGAGTTTAGTTTCCACATGCCTCAAGGTATATCATAAATACATAGGGTAGATTGTTTATATAATGAGAAAATATTTTAGTCGTGTAATTTTTGGTGCACTTGAGAGGATCATATTGCCTATGAAATTTAATCTCACTATACTTTGAAAACTAGGGTTACTAAGCTAAAATCATGTTTATACCTATATGCTTAGTGCACTTAAACATTAGACTGATAATAATTAATTAATTATCAAGTATAACTGAGAATATAAAAATAATTGAAAAGCTTATGTAGATTACCTTTTTTTCCTTGATTTTTTCTATTATCTTATTCATAATCATTAACCTCTTTATACATGCTAGACTACTTTTTTATTATAATAAATTTAGTTTTTTCATTCAATTTTCATTATATATCATGAATAGTTAAATCTAGTAAATGAATGATGTGCATAATTTAGATCAATTATTGCCTACTAATGTTATGTATTTTACTTATGATCCTGAATGGATAGTTCATAATAATAAAAAAATCATGAAAATTTAGTTTATTAATGTGTGTGATGATGAATATGAATTTCCCAACGCTTGGGGACACAAGCACATTTAATTATATACACCTCTAAATTCTAATTCATAATATTCTCTATATTTTTCTTTGGTAACACCTCTATATTTGCATTTGGAATATCTTATAGATTCCTTTTTGGTCAAACCTCTAGATTCTCATACATAATTTTATATTTGGTCACACCTCTAGATTCCCCTTTTTAATTTGTTCTATATTCCTATTTTGTCACATCTGTAGATTTCCCTTAAAAATATTGTATAATTTAGTCTTCGGTCATAACTCTAGATTCCTCATTGATATTTTCCTTATCATTCCCTTTGGATTTAACTTTGGTCATACTTGTAGACTCATCTTTATGATATTCTATAGCCACCTCTCTAGATTTACCTTTTATCATACCTCTAGCCTTATCTTGAGGTCCTTTCACATTTCTTACTTCAAATTTACCTATTGTCACACCCTTTAATTACTCTAAATATTCACCCATAAATTCTATTTTAGAATATTCATTTAATTTTTATATAATATAAACTATGTATGTCCTTCTAGAGTGCACAAATCCTTCTAATGATAACTATATAACATATCCTAGATTACCACATAGTCTCCTCATGAAAGACTCTTATCCTTGCACACACAATTCTCCTATCCTTATTGTTATTGAATTATATTGCATTGACACTTAAAAATTAAATTCACATGAGATATAATGTTGAATATAAATACTATAGTGATTATATGTAAAAACTATATTGGGATGATTATTATGAATATAGTTATGAATAAAATGCTTTTTCTAATCTTAGTATATATTTTCATGTTTATAATATAATACAAAATGAGTCAAATAAAGAAGTGCTCACTACTATAGTTATTTCTTATCATGAAGTTGATTCTAGTACTCCTTTAAAAGTAAGTTTGTTTGAAAATGACAATGTATTTTATTTTTTACCA
Organism: Torreya grandis; assembly: GCA_037957365.1. NCBI lineage: Eukaryota > Viridiplantae > Streptophyta > Pinopsida > Cupressales > Taxaceae > Torreya > Torreya grandis. The sequence continues at coordinate 668,081 of JARHVA010006425.1, forward strand.
ATAGGATGTATTATACCATTTTAGATTAATGACTTACCAAATACCAATGAATATCACAAGCCTATTATTATTAACAAATAATTTATTCCTAACCATCCTTCTCCTATTTTTAATAGTGTACCAATGGCTAAAATTAACAATATTTTTTAGACCTTAAATGAGCCCCTTAAAAACATTAAAATTCATTCCTAATAAGTTATATCATTAATTTATGTTATAGGTGACTTTCAATATAAATTTCACCAACTTACCTTATAATGTAAATCATACCAAGATTGGGTCAACTTTAATTTAGTCCTCAATAATGCTATTGTTTAAAACAAAATTATATGCACCCTTACATTATAAATTCTAAATCCCTTTCTTTTTTAAAATTTAATGGAAGAAGAGACCCTTATTTACATCTAAAATATTTTCTAAAAAATATGGAGGGTTACAATGGTTTTCAAATATCATTGAAGGTATTTCCTAAAAGGCTAGATGGATATGACATTGCATGGTTTCATTCATTTTATTATGCATATTTAACTACATATATAGAAGTTGAAGAGTGATTTTTAATAAAATGTATTAAAAATGAAGGAATTATGGTCACATATGAAAATTTAACCTATTTGCATCAAGTCAAGCCAAGTATGTTATTTTATTATATTCTAAGATTTAAGAATACTATTCACCAAGTAATATATAAACTAATCATTTTTGAATCAATTTTATTTTATAGAGGTATAATTTATCCAAAAAGACAAGTTATTCTATTATAATTATAATCCATTTATATTTTTTGTGAGGCCTTATCATTAGAAAAGGAATCAAGTCTTTTCCAAGTGTTAAAAATAGGAATGGTGATATTAAATTACATAAAGAAAATTCACATGCCACATTCATATAAAATAATTTTGATCCACACATTTATAAAAAAACTAAAAGGATTAAACTATAATATTACCTCTCAAAGTGTATGCATTATATAAATACTTAACAAATTAGTGAACATTAATGACAATCATCTCACACATAAGGTTCAATCCAAAAATGTAAAAGGTTTACATAAATAAAATAAATTGTTTCCAATCATATTAATCATAATCATTCCTTTATATCACACAAGGTGTAACCTTTAAAAATTAATTACAATGATCATCCATAAGATATTTTAAATACATTATTGGATAAAAATTAATTCCAATTGAGTTCTAATTATTAGCATCCACCTCATTATTTGGAAAACAATTAAGGGCCAACCATTACTCAGCACAAAATTAATGGACATTGTGATAATTATTTTTATTCTTTAAAATAAAAGATAAAAGTACTTTCAATAAAATAAATTATCTCAATTCAAAGAATTGATATTAAGTTACAAAAAAAATAATCTATGTCTCCAGAATATCTAAACAACATGATTATACAAAGATTCTTGTACCATATATAATTGATAAAAACAAGTTAATTAATGATAATAATAAATCTAATAATGAAATTTATAACACCTAAATTAATAATACTAATAACGTTAAAAAAATCACAAAATAATTCCTAATGCATAAACTTTTGTTTTATTGAGAGAACCAGTGAAATTTCTTACACAAGTGTGGGTTCCTAAGTCAAATATATTAAAAATCAAGTAATAAACCAAATATTACATGTTCACAAAATCAAATACTAAATGATTATCCACCATTCCTTTATCCATCTAGTAGGAAATTATTCTAATAATATTAAAATCTACAAAAAGTAAATGCATATGCATACATAAAAATTATCATATCTATAGATATAAAAGTACTCCTATAAAACATAGTTAATATGTGTCAATAAATAATAAGAATCTTCCCCTATATAACCAATGCATAATTAGTATCGATATCTACCTCCTTATCAACCATCATTGGTTCTTGGGAGGTCGAAGTACTATTTCCATATCATTACCTCAATCTCAACCTTCTCCTATACTGAACCTCATTTACTTACAAACACTCTCAAATGGTATCATTCTATCCTTGACCCTACACACACTCTATAAAAATGGTCACAACTAAACTACATTTTCTCACATGTGGAGAAAGATGATGTGGAGTAAGCAAAGCTCAAATCTGATCTTGATCAATAAATATAGCATATCCTCTACTATAAATTCATCCAATCTATTGACTATACATAAATATGCATTTTTCATAATATAATTTCTATTAGATAGGGTGTCCTATTTCCCGACCACATCTATCATTTCTAAAATACCCTTAGGTACATGATTATCAGGCACATGTTGTGATAACCCATGTAACTTAAACTATATAATAAGTGAACAATACTCATAACCTCTAACTTAAATCAAATAAATACTATAAAGTTATTTAATATATTAGAAAAAACATCCTAATAGATTACACAACATATACATACATACCACATATTACCCCAAGATCATTTGGTATACAGGTTATTGGTTTGTTGTTCCTACAACTTGAAAACTCGATGGTCACCTATTATAGGTACACCACTATGTATACTCATTTATGAATCCCCCATAATTTATATATAGATTATCTAATATTACATCTCTCTAATAGAAATAAAATTGAGATAGATCATTCCTCCAAAGGTCAATTTCTCTCCCCCTCTCATGAGGGTACCTAACAAAATCTGGCCAAGTCATGCATTATTGTGGCACCTATTTAACCAATCCAAATTAGTGAGTCACTTGTAACATTTGAAATACCTCATATACAATAGAGACCTTATCATGGATCCAAAAACTCACTTAAATTTACCATTTCTATGTTAGATCCTCTTTCCAACCCTCAAGTCCATGATGTGACCTCCATATAATGTATGCTTATGTCAATCGATAAAACATATGATGAAAACACATAGTAATACTCTTCAAGTGAAACATATTATGTTGACCCACATTTAATCATACATCCATGGATATCACCATCAAGGTAATGGAAACCTAAGAAGCATAAGAACAGTTGTATGATAATAATTCCAATAATGTAATTAATTCATATAACCAAATAATCTATCATAAACCTCTTGGGTAAACTTATGTTTATCCATGTATAAATTATATAACATGGTATAACTAGGCTTAAAGGTATAGTCTCATTCTTCTATATACACTAAAAAAATCCATCCATCTTATATAAAATGCCTACTTCTTACCCATCAATAAAAATAAATAAACTAGCAACCCACAAAGAAATTTAAACAACCAATAAACTCTTGAAATAATGATATTTATTATCTCTTGAAATATAGTATCCAATCCTATTAGGTCCAATCATATACTTATGATCATAATCAATAAAAAATCTTATCCTTGCCACTATTTGATTACCTACAAGAGACTATTGCATAATGCAAATTACATCCTTAAAATTCACCATCATCTTTATTTTGAGGAATAATGGACTAGACTATGCATAATTATTATTATGTCTACATAATGTGTCAATGACTATTTAGATATGGTAATGGTGTTACAAGAGTGGTATTATAGAATTATGATTTCATATGAACTTGGACATGGTATCAGAGTAGCCTTTTGTAGCCATTTCTCAGTGCCCTATCCATCTCTCTCTATATAGGGTCCACTTATAATTTTCTAGCCATATAGATTTATGATTTTATAGGGAATTTTGGTATTCTGTACTGTTAAAAATTTGATTATTTTTGGGTACACACTTTATACAGTGTATTCAAAGATCTTGGCTTTGGCCTTCATTCAACCAAGCTTCAAACTCAATGAGTTTCCTCCCTTGGAATGGTGGAATACCATTCTACACCAACCCCAATCACCTATCCATGTGACCTAAATTGGAGCTATGATAGAGGATGACCATTTACTATTTCATTTTTTCATTATTCTAATTTGAGTGGAAATGATTGCCATACTAAGGTTTATGACATAAGTGTATGGTACCTACAACTACAAAATGACATCTTCACCTTGTTTTTGGTTTATTATTTTGATGATTACCAAGTACAATCAAGCTGGAAAATTTATGTCTCCTCTTATATTTCTCACCATAAATACTAACTCAATCATGTTATCATGCATATTGGGTTATTATTATCCTTAGGATGCATCCAAATATTTGGCTATAATTTTGAGTCAGTGGCAATTTTTTCTCTCACCTATTTTGTGTAGTTTGTGTATAAAATTGGCATGTCATTGGTCCTACACCACTCATTATTATCATCCCTCACTAAATTAACCTTGCTGTCTATTATAGAAGTCAATTTGGGTATTAATGAGGCTAAATAGTTTTTTAGTTTCATTGCATTTCTCATGTACATGTAAAAGCTTTTGATTAGTTTGGGCTATGCTTTGATCCTTTTAGTAAATATTTGATGTTGGGATTTACATATATCCATCATTTTATTCAACACCATCCTATGTTATATTATTGATTTAGAATTGCAAACTCTAGTTTGGTGACTTGGTCTCCATGTAAGTGATTAGTACCCAATCATAAGACACTTCTTAGTTGATGGTCCTCTATCCATCAATCTTAGGTTTACACCTATCTTATCCACTAGCTAAAAAATATTTGAGACAAAGATCTCATTGATAATAGAACATGAATAATTCCTTGCTCATGATGATGCGACTCCTATGATATTGATGACAACCATGAATCCATATAGACCTAATCAAATAAAGACTTCTTGGCAGTCCTCAATCATCATGATCTCAAAGTCTATTATTCAATTTACCACATTTAATGATTGTCTTCTGCACCAAATATTACACTCACTTAAAGGTTATTTTAGTTTTTGGCCAATTATTGAAAATTTAAATCAAAATTTTTGCATCATTGATTCAATACATAGTCAAAACTGAGTTGGCAAGCATGACTTTTTGAAAAAACTTACAAATGAGTAGATTGTGATGCGTTTAATCCATAACCAATACAAATCAGTTAAATTTTTTGGTTTAAATGTTTTAGGAGGTGGTTACTCTATAAATGTGGTGATAAATCTCATTATAAAAGGTATTTAATTGGATGCATTTTGTAAAGGTGGTTCCTCTTATTTAAGAGGTTGGTGTTATTATAAAGGGTAAATTAGACCACTTTTTTATAAAGTGGTAAAATTATTAAAGGTGGCATATTTTGGTACTTACACACCTTTTTTTTATGGTCAATGATGAAGGATTTCTCTCAACTTCCTTTTTAGAGGTTTTATTTATTGTACTTGCCATCACACTTTGAAAGCTGACAAATGCATTTTTGGTAGAGATCAACGTCGATTTTAGTGTGCATTGTACATCTTTGAGAAATGTGTTGTACTTGTAGACACATTTTTAGTAGTGATTGACATCCATTTTATGTGTTTCATTTTATTTGTGTTTGGCTATTTTTTTCCATTTCATGTCTTCATATATGGATTCTTGCATATTTTAACCCCTTAGTTCCTTAAAATACACCACCTAAAAAGCCAAAATGATGGTACACTTGTAAATTAAGGGATTTTGGATATTTGTCCTTGGTGGCTTTCCCATTTTCACAGATGAGGATGACAATTTATGGCTTATATCCATGTAAAAGGAGTCACTTTTGTTCATTTTCCTCTATGTTTTGAATTGTTTGCAATCTCATATTGAGCATGAAACATCATGTAAGGAAGCCTTGGACATTATTTCTAAATTATTTGATGAGATCACTTCACCTCTACATGTTCCTTTTTTTTATCTCCCTTATCATAGTGAGGATTCTTTAATTGGTGACAATATTTCTCCAACATCTTCTCCTAGTTGTGAGGATGTTACTCTTAATGATGATTTGCATGAGAAATTTTGTTATATCCATATTCTAATATTAGTTATGATCCTCTTTCCATTGTTAATGAGGACATATTTTTTGAGCATGAGATAAGTAGACCACATCTTACTATTATTTATGATGTAGATTTGATTACTGGTGGTGAATTGGATGAGGTAACTTCACCTTATCCACCTACTAATTCATATTATTATACTATGGTTATTACCCCTATTTTTATTTTGGTATGACTCTTGACATTACCCTACCATGTCTAAATCATCCCATTGATCATATGGCCTCTTTCCCATCACTTCAAGAAGAAAACAAGAAACTTTTCATGAAGTATTCTCTTCTATGCTCCCTTATCCATTGAAAGGATTTCCTCATATTTTATCTATATACAAAACTAGTTAGTATTCCATCATGTTGTGTTACTAAATTTGGTACACATCCACTATATGCACTTTTATAGTGTGATTTACCATATTTTGAGTAGCCCATTATTCCTACTACTTCTCTTGTTGTAGATGATACTTATGTCCCTATTGTTACTATGTACTCTATACATCCCACTCCAGTTCAACCTACATATATTCTTACTTATTTTTAGAATCATACAACTAGATTTGGATCTTGAATGCTTCATTCTATGGGTCACACTACCAGACTTTTAGGCATTAGGAAGCAATTACTAGGCATAGTTTTCCCTATCTATCCTGTTATATGGATTGATCAACATGGCCATGGTTATGATGTAGGTGCTTCATGTACATTGGGATATATTGATAGAGATCCATTTTTTGTTTGATCCAATCTTCATGAGGATACTAAGGTCTATATGAGCTCTACTACACCTTCAATTAGGCCTAAGAAACCTAAGATTATAGTGGTAAGACATAATCTACCTAACACTTCTTTGAATGTTGCCTCACATTATTATACCATAGACTTTGCACCCACACATATGTAGGCATATTAATCCACTATTTTTGTTCATTTGGGATGTATTTCTGATCATTCTTGGTATCACAAGAAGAATTCTTGGAAAGAACACTACAAACATCATTCCTACACTATTCAACTTCTTCAATTGCACATATCTCTTACCTGTTAATGATCCTTATTGTTTGAGCTCTTTGATTATGCATATGTGTTATTTTTTAGAATACATATATTATTACAAAGATGACTTATTCCACATATTCATTTCATTATGGAGTTTCTTACATCACTTGGTGATTTTATTGTAGGATGGAACTTTTATTTGTAGTCACACTGAGATTCATGGAGATTTTTTCTTCATCTATGTGCTCCATAAGCAATAACTTTCCTCTCCAATTACATGAATATCCCATCATCACTAGGGATATCATTATTTATATATTTAATATATATATATCTAATTTTTTATAGTTTCCTTTAGATATTTTGGTGGAGTTTGTTCTCCTTCTAGAGCGTACCTAGTCTAGTGTAGCCTAGTTTCATCATTTAGTTGTTTGCATAGTGGGATTCACCCACTCATTTAGATTATTTTTGAGTCACTATATCCATTTATAAATTATGGGGGTGGGTTTGCAAATACTAATTTAAGTTTTATGCTTCTTTCTATCCCTTCGTGCAACACATTTTCTTTTAGAGGTAGTTGATTAAGTGCATCTTTTATTCGATGGGATTCATTCCATCAAGTAGACCTACTATAGGTTTGTGTTGACATTTTGAGTCATGATTCTTTGGATTCCTTATAACATATGTTATATTTTTTCACTCTCATAATGATTCTACTAGTTTTTGTGTACTTTGTAGTGATACCTTTCATCCTTGGTAACTCTTTTTTCCTAGTTTGGTGACTAGTGTTTCTATAGAGTGAGCCTCATATAGAGTACTAGTTCCTATTTGAATTCATAGTTATGGTGACTTGACATCCATGTAATCCAGTAAGATGGTTTGGTTACCATAGGGACACTTTGTCATTCACTATTATTTATACATGGGTACTTGATTAGGCCTTGTTATCAAGACCAATTTAGTCTCTTTGATTTCTCTTTTCTTAATCCATATTTTACAATTAAGGGAGGGTATTGGAGTAAGCATTAATATTAATTGAGAGTTGGTTATTTAATTGATATTTATCAAATATTTTCATTGATATTTTATGTATACAAATATTCCATATCAACTAATCTTGGTTTAATGCAATAGATTGTCATTACACAAAACCAACTCATTTTTCCTATTTACTAGGCACTCCCTATTCTTCTCCTATCATGCTAGTGAAGTAAGAGATATGGATTTGTATTATTATTTTGAGGAATAGTGAGACAAATATTTTAAAAATTATTACTGTGTCTACATAACTTCTCCATAATTATTTAGCTATGATAATGGTGTTACAAGGGTGATCTTGTGGAATTATGAGTTCATTTGAAATCTGACACCCTCTGTCTAACACAAAATAGAGGGAGGATCCCCTATTCACAAGGCCAAAATGGAGCTATGGGAGGTTATAATAAGTATTTAATATGTTAAGTATAAAAAATCATACTTATATTACCCTTCTAGATCCATCAAACTTTTAAATCCCTCAAGACTAGCTCATAAAGTTGACTATCTATAGGGTCTACCACCTCAAGCGGAGTGACAAGTTAGCATTTGTCCTTGATTTATCCTTACATCATGAAGATCACATTATGTTGATGTTAATAATATGAAGGTGGTCTCTATCATATTCAACATCCTACATCTCTTCTAACCTTCTCAACTTACATCTCTCCTTTACTAGAACTAGTATGTGACTATGTTAGACTATAAGTTGCAACTTAGAATTCTCAAGTTTCCTGTATGTGTATATTCATGTTGGATAATATGTTTAGGTCCTTCAATTATTTATAGTGTTTTTTAATTCATCTTAATTATCAATGTATCAATCTCATGCCTATGACATCATGTTTTTATACTATCACTATCCATATACCATAGGTCTGTATTCAGACTATAAATACTACCTTAGAAGGAGCTATGAGGTTCTTATAAGTGGGAACTTAAATGTCTAAGGATGAAATCTCTATTTATCCTCTATTAATTAATACCATCAAGCTTGAGAAGAATAATTAATGTGTATAGATCATTCCTTCATACCCTTATCCTCAATAGACCAATGGTCATTTCAAGTTATAGGTATTTCTAGGCTCAAAAAAATTGTATTTGACTAAGTGTCTTAGTTAGAAATTGGATTGTACTTGATATTAGCTCACCTTCAGTTCCCTTTGACTAAATAAAATATTCTCATGTTAAAGTGGTACCTTTCTATATAAACTACAAGAATTAAGTCATTGGACTTGTACAAACCACCTAAATACTTACCAAAAGATGATTTATATATCAGAAAAGAATTCATTCATAGATATTAAGGTAACTTTGCCTTGTTTACAACTTTCATCAACTTTGGTTGCCTATAGGTTTGAATTGAATACAAATTTTACATAATGAACCCTAAATAGATTTTATATCCCTCATTCAAGTCATAGAAATGTGTATAACCTATTTCTTTGGTTTTTATTATCATTATAGTCCTCTATACACACCTATAGATGATTGTGAGTGAATGTGTACATTAGAGATTTGACTAGTCTTTACTAAATATCTTAGACATTCTTCTCCATCAACCTCCAAGATTATTAAATTTGAAATGTGGACCATTAATAAATGTAGTAGGTGGAAACAAAAAATTATCATTAACTTGAAATCACACACAAGAGAACACACTATTACAATTGACATAAACCTATCTTATAGACCATTGATGGTGTTCACTCCAAACACAAAGATGATCTTGTTTCTCTCATTATGTTCACATATGAAAACCAAGTTATAAAAAACATGAATAAGATAAACCATATCTAAATAAACATATAAAACCCTTAGAATCATCAAATAACTAAAAACATATAAGAAAACTAGAGGCCACGAGGATGAAAAGGTAGTTTGAAGTCACTAGCATTCTTAAGGATGGTTCATGAAGAATAAACCATAAAAATACAAACCATGACCATGTAATGGGATCTCATAGAGACTATCTTCAATTGTTAAGTTAAATCAGACCAACTCTCATCCTCATGTCAATACTAAGAGTAAACCGATTGAGTTGTTTGACCATATCTAGGAGAGCGATGAAGGATAAAGATTAGTTTTTACCAAATTTAAGCTTGTCATAACTTTTGAATCATGGAGGTGGACTATGGGGATATAAAGGGAAATACCTAAGCCTTTACATGTGCTAATTTTAATTTCTTTTTATATACAATTTCCCTTAACTACCTATTTTAAAGTGATATTCTTAGATGGACATTCAACCTGCATTATGTTAATTACAGAAATGACTCCTAAAACTCAACTAACATATTGGATGTTAGAAAAAAAATTGAAATTTTTACTTTCATGTAATCTATTTACAAGTTCATTAGAAAGGCCAAAAAGGTGACATAAGGGAATGCTAAGACAATGACGCAAATAAATAATGTCTAAAACACATTAAATGACATTAAACATGATCATGTGACCATTTTAGGACCTAGAAAGATCCTATAAGAAGTTTGAATATATATTGGTTGACCTAATTTAACCTACGGTCAAATTTGGTCAACATTAAGTTTTAAGACCATTTAAAGATCAAATAGTAGGATTTAAATTGTTGAAGTGCATATTAAATATTGCATTACTTGTAATTATTACACATGATTGCACACACTCAGATTTACTATGTTTAAGTTTAATTAATTCAATAGAGTATTGGATATATACACATTGGCTAGCCTTACTGGGTGGATAATATTAGTTAAAATTATCCTTTTCAACCATTTAATTTATTTTTCCTTTTTCGATTTTAATGCACAAGTAGGGTTTGAAGTAATGATAACTATTACAAAGCCATTAGTATGGGATTGAAGAAAATTTCCATCCACATGATTCTTTAGTACTTGAAATCACATTATTAATTACTATAATTGATTAGTGAATAAATGTAATGTAATTACACATGATAGAAGAAATTGTTAAAATTTGTAAGCATCTATGAAGTGTGGACACATCCAGGCTCATGAAGACAATCTATTTCAAGATCTAAGACATTGTATATTCATTTCACACTATTTTTTATTTTATTTTTAAATACATACAAATGTTATAAAAAGATAATTAATTCATTCCTTTAGTATTTTATATAAGTATGAAGTTACTATAATCTTGTAGTTATATTCATATTTTTATATATTTCAATCTTAAGCAATGCTAAGGAATATTTACTATACATCTTAAGCATTTTTATATTTTTTTAGTTTTATCCTATTAGTTTTACATTAATTAAAAATAGATACAAAATTACATGAAGGCTTCTTAGTCATTTTTAAAAATAGTAAATTATAATTAAACATCTACTATTACATTATGCTATGTATAATATAGATATACTTTAGAACATGCAAATATTCATAGTTGTATGCTTGTTTATGTCATTAAGTCCAAAATAAAGTAAAATAAATAAATCTTAATACTTCTCTATATAGTTCTTAATTTCCTATTATTGAAGTGTATAGTTATTATAAACCCTGTGTTGATTATAGATTCTCCATATGATTCTAAATTTATTATTATAAAAGTAAGGATAGTTATTATAGAATTTATGTTGATTATATAACTTTGAATAAGATAAAAATATATATGTACCTTCTCTATATGGTTTTAAATTTCTTATTATATAAATAAGGATAGTAGTTATAGATTTTTTATTATTATATTACTTTAAATAAGATAAACAAAAAATAAATAACCTCATAAGTTTTTTGTTGATTATCTTATGCTTGTTATGTACCTTAGACCAGTTACCTTGTCCATCCTTTGGGTTATGAAGTCAGACATCGCTTACCTTCAAACTTGATTAGAACTTGAAACTTATTGTGAACACCTTGAACAAGTAAAGACAATTGATGTAACTCCAAAACACATAACAAAACAAGAAAAACACACTAAAGCAAGACACACACACACACACACACACACACACACACACACACACACACACACACACACACACACACACACACACACACACACACACACACACACACACACACACACACACACACACACACACACACACACACACACACACACACACACACACACACACACACTTGTAATACAAATCACTTAAAGGAAGGGAAAAAAATAACAATAGCAACCACAACTAAAATCAAGTCATTTTACCCCTAGATCAAAAGGAATTTTTTTTCAAACCATCCTCCATGAAAAAAAGAACGATAGAAACCACAACTAAAATCAAGTCATTTTGTCCCTAGATCAAAAGGAATTTTTTTTAAAACCATCCTCCATGAGATGGACAATGGTGTAAAACATTATGCCCTTTTATCATGGTGTTTAATGGAGTAGACCTATTTATTTCTAACTCCTTTGACATACTCAAAAGTGAGTTATTAGTACAAAAAATGTTACTAAGGAAATCATACTCCTCTTATGGCCCAATAATATTCTAATGTTTATCTATGATGTTTGAATTCATCTCAAACATGATAACACCTTAGATTATAGGGGCAACATAAACTCTGGATTCAAATGGCTCTATGAAATGATGTGATTTATCCTAGATAACCTCTTGGGTTTTTACACATTGTTATTTAAGGAAGATATGAGCTTCAAAATCATATTAAACCTATTCAAAAAGAGATATAGTCCCTATAAGAGACCCAAACTCATTACAAATACTCAAATACTATTGTGGCATGTCCTTATCATCTTATTGACTAGCCTCTTGGGGGATACAACGTAAACCTCATCTTCACCTTTCTCTTTGGGAACAATAGGAATATCAAAAGCTTCAAATTACTTCATGTGGTCATGAGGTATCTGTATTTATGCTCTTTCAATCTTTATTTGTTACTCATTAGAGGACATTTCTAACAATGTCTCATCTTGTTCATTTGGGATGTCTACCACTTCAACATAGTTTGCAACCTCTTCATTAAGATTCTCAATAAAAATACTTCTTTGATGTTATTCTATTATCAAATTAACTAGATTTGCTTTGAAACATGAAATCAATCCATCATTTTCAATCTAAGGAGAGAGAGTTAAAAACAATATTTAAACTCTTGTTGACCACTTGAGATCTCTTGGAAGATATCCAAATGCATATTTATTTTCATCTAGCTGATATAATTCATCAAGAAGCTCTAAGAACTATTATTCTTGGTCATCCATTATCTCATTGAGATGACTAATTGGCTAGGCAATTGCTGTAACTATCTCAATTGAGGTTTTTTCACTTTTAAGAGTATTCTTTCCTTCAAAGTATATTGCCACATCATAAATATAAAATCTTCCTTCATCTTTAATGACTTATTTTATCTTTTCTTCACCAACGGGAGTGACATTTATGATTATTACTTGTGTTTACTTGAAGTGTCTTCTTTGGAGCCTTCTTGAATCTCACTTTAAGCTAAAAATTGGAAATCTTGATTTCCCTCCCATAGAACATGTTTTTATTTAAGGATGGGATGTTCAAACTCATAAATAATTTTTGGACATTTTAGATCAAATATCCTATAATTTTGGACCTTTATATTATTTGGTCTTAAACCTTCTCAACAACAATTTCCTTATTCACTTAAATATTTCTTGAATTGACCTCCATGATGGCAAAGATTTAGGTTCTTCAGCATTCTCAAGAATAACTTCTTTCTTCATTTGTATTTCATTATTAACCTCCAGGATGGGAACGCTTTAGTTTATTCATCCTTCTCAATAAGAACATCTTTATTAATTTATATTCGTTCTAGAATTGACCTTTATGATGGGAAGGTTTCAGGTTCTTGAGGAGGTATGGGTGGGTCTTGAATTGTAAAAGGACCCTCATTGGCTTCCATTTCTAAATCAAGGAATTTTTCATCTTTATTTCCCTCTGAATCTACCAATTTATACCAACTTGTAACCTTGAAAATATGATCTTACTCTTCATTATGTGCTATAACTTTAGGGGTGGATGAAGGATTTGAATAAATTGTAAACTACCTTGGCTTGTCCTCAAATTTGTAATTATGGATGAGCATGGGAGAAGGTTATTGAGGGAGAGTAGTTGGAGTTTGAGTAATAATGGGTGAGACTTTCATAGAATCAATATTTTTTTGATGTGATATTTAAAGTTGGAGAAAGTTAAGAGAATAATAAGTTTTATGGTATTATACTTCCTACTTCTTCCATCTTACTAAGTTATCCTCCATGCATTGCTTTAAAGATCTTATTTTTAGACTTTCATTAGCTAGGATGTGTTGATTTACCTCTTAAAAGGCTACCCAATCACTCCTTATTGACTATAATGAGTCCTTTAACTTTTAAATTAGATTAATACAGAAAACTTGACCAAGTTATACACTTCTATTTGTCTTTCTCATTATCATTTCAGACTTTACCATCTTCATGGGGAACTGATAGTCTTGTTATTTTTTAGTTTGACTTTTCCTAGATATTAACTTCTCATTATAATTTCATTAATTTTTATGAAAAAAATTATATGAATAATGTTAATGTTAAAAAAATTGGTAAGATTGATGAAGAAAGGAAGAAAAGTAACACTCTTGATAGAAATGCTAGTCATATTGATAGATAGAGTTATATGGAGTTTAAGTGGGGTTATTGTAGGAATGATATAGATCAACATATGGTTGATATGGCTAAGTAGGATATTATTAAGGATCAATATTATAATATTAATGATCAATATAGGATTGACATGGATCACCAACTTGAGTAAAATAAAATTACACTCCAAACTTAGCCATTACACTTCATGAGAAAGGAAAAATAAAGAGGGTACATGATTAAAATAATACTTGGGATGCTAAAACTAATTGAATGTGCTTGGAGTTTACATTGGTTCTTATGTTCATGCCTTCAAAGGTGAGTATATTGAATAAAAATACCAATAACTATTAAATAGATGAAATCTCTTCTCCCATTGGGCATGCCAAAATTATTATCATCAAAAGTTGTACCCTCGATTATGTTAATGAAGATTACTCAAGTTATAACATGTGAACAATCCTATATTGTGCGTGACTTAAATAATGGATGGAATCTCTAGATAAGGTTATCTCCCTTGATCCACCACTTAATAATTACAAACTATGATACTACTTGTAAAGGAAAAGGGTAAGAGAAAACTATAAACTAAAAGGGATGGGATGCAAAATATTTTAGTAACACTAACACTAATTTTCATGTGTACCAATACCTATAGGACTTCCAGAAGCATATATTTATCATAAAAGAATCTATCACATCAATGCTTTACAAAGAGGTAAGTTAGTGTGAGAGTATAAGGTCAGATGTTTTCCATATATAATACATTTAGAACCCCTAATGACAATTTAAAATATGAAATAGAGATCCAAACTACAAGAAGGAAATAATAATAGGACAACAAGACAAGGGTAACTAAGTATACAATTGTAGAGATTAACTATTCAAATATTTATACTACAAATAGCCATAAAAGGACATAAAATAATCATATTATCAATTAATATAGATATAAAATAGCATGGATACACCATAATCTTGGTTGAAAGATCCATTTCAATTCTAAAATATGACATACATATAAAAGAGAATGAGAAGGAGATAGAAGAGAGGCATGGGAGTGGTCTATGACAAGTGCCATCTAATGAATAAGTGAGTTATAATAAATAAAACTATTGAAGGATAGCCATGAAACTCCCCCTAATGTGTGTCATCAATTAATGATCCTCTTATTCATCAAGTTGGCATTTGGGATCATCACTGTCCTTCATGACTTAGTAATCCTTCTTGAAGATGCTCATTTAGAGTGATTATGAATTAGAAACTCACATTATTGGATTCTAATTGATTTAATTCAATTAAAAATATAATTTAATCACCCAATCCAATTATTTTTCCACCTTTGTTCTATATTTTCATTCATCATTCTCATATTTTCTCTTTATGTAAGCTTATTCCTTGTAGACCTATTTTAGTGTAAAGTTCTAAGGTATGAAATATATATAGTGGATACATGGAAAGTAAAAGTATATTTGAATACCAATTATCCCATCACATCTTTAATATGAATTTCAAGATATAAATCTCAATGTATAACTACATTATCAACCTCCATCTTTCCTAATTAGACCTAATTAGGCCTAATGTAAGCCCATAATACTAGAGTCCATACAAAACTATATAATAACACTCCAAACATTAAAAAATAATATAGGGTACATAAAATTATAAATTTTTTCAAAATTTTAGGTCCTTTTGTGGGTTACAACTCAATTTAGGTAAGTTATAATATTTTTAGCTCTCATTTAACAAAAGTACATGCCTGAGTAGGATGAGAGCTAAAATAAATGCATATTTTTAGTTATGGATAAGAAAATGATTTTTGGGGATATGACCCAACATTAATTATAATTTTAAATATTTATTTTTTTATGGTCTTGAAACCTTTTGTACGTCTCAAATAATCCAATTTCTCACCATCTTATGTGCATTTTGGACTATGTACATGGTTGTAGGTGTTTTAATGGGGTTTTATGAATTTAATGATCTTATTAAATTTTTTAAATGATAATTAATATCCTTCACACACTCTTATATCCATACCAACTCAAAAATTAAACACAAGACATTTCATACTTTCTTCTCAACTAGAAAATAGGATACAAAAAAGCTCTTTGGCAGGCTTATGTATCTTCATTGGGTTTGATACTTATAAGGTTCAAGAAATGGCAGTTTCATTATTCATAATAATTAATTTAACTACCCACATACCTATATATCATATAATCATGTTTCTCACTCTTATTTACATCCTAAAACCTCACATTCTATGCAAGGTTTATTGCACTTGCTTGAAAATGTAGATCTACAGGTTTGTAGACCTATAAATCTACATTGATCTTGGTTAAATCCACTAATGAAATGATTAATAATATATTAATAAATTATTTATCTTAAATTATATTTTATATCAGTTTTCCATCTCAAAAAAACCTTTGAAGCTTCTTAACTATCTCAAAAGGATGGAGTTTTTGTTAGCAAATATTAAATTAGTATCCTTTATCCCTGTATTCATGTATGTAAGATAAATTTTTGGAGTAAAAAACTTTATTACCTGCATAAATTAATAAAATATTAATAATTATAACCCTATAAAATATTTATATGGTGTGAATATGACCGTACCATGCATAAAAACTTCAACATGACTATGATTGAGTCTCTATACCCTATTTTAGGCCTCAAGCTAAAGAATCAGGCCATTTTTTTATAATTTTATTAATCGCATGTGATGAAAATAAATTACATAAATTACTTAGTATAGTAATTAAAACTATCTAGATGGTTTAAAATTCATATCAATGCATGAGTCTCACTTCAAAGAACACTCTACTCCATCGGGTCTTTAAAGAGGTTTTAGTTGTGTAACATTATCAAGGATAGTTAACAACAATTTGCTACCCTAATTTAATAAAAAAATAAAAAAATCATAATGGAATAGGGTCCATGATAGCTCATAACACCATTATATACCATTCATCTTCTCATTCAACTTCCAATGTGAAGAAATTAACCATTCTTTACTTGTCAACTTGTTCTAATACATCTAGAGAGTATTTTTATTGAAAATGTCATATAATTATTAGTTTTATGCTTGAGAAAGGTTTTAATATATTTTAAACATATACTATTAAATAATACAACACTTATCCAAATAAATAGATCTATTGAAAGTCTTAATGCCTAATTTGTCTCTTAATGAGAGTTTGAGAGCGAATAGGCTAATTTGACCTTTCTAGTCTTGAGCTAGCCTTTTATTCAAATTAAAAAACATTGTAATAATTTTTAAAACCTATATTATAACATCATACACCTTTTTTTACTATACAAACCCTAAAATCAATTCAAACATTGCCTATTTTCATTAATTCTTAAAGGTATGATTATGGCTCCTAACGAGAGTCTAGGGTATTGTCATGACTTGTCTCCTTGGTAAAATTAAAAATACATATTATTGAGTGATTAAAATTTTTAAAAATAGTAAAAAAATATTCACCATATATCTTAATATTTGTCACACTTCAATATACACTTTTAATTACCTTGACCTTAGGGACAAAAAATCTATTCTTCAACCCCTTACAAGTAGACCTATTGGTCTCTAGTCTAGGCTTATTCTCTTTGTAAATTTGTCACAAAATGGGATTTTGGTGTATATCATATCCATGTATGTTATTTCAATATATTTTTAAGACTTCTAAGACCTTATGAGGGTCTCTTCAACTAGGAATATCAACAAATCTTACCGAAAATACCCATGTGAACTTTGTAGGCTTACATGGCTTACTCAAGGACTTCATGGCCTATCCTTTTAGGATATATAATGAGTCATTGATGAATATTTAAACATATGGGTGATAATTTATTAGGATGGTAAATACCTATTATAACTTTAATAAACCAATTTCCACCTTGAACTCATAAAAAATACATTACTGCCATCCTAAGATTTCTTATATTTTGACTACTCCCACATGCAAAGTGGGGATGGAGGATGATGTGAAAGTATTATATAGACCCAAAATAATTTATACAAACTTATATTTTCAGTATTACACTTTCCAATGCATTTGAAAAAGCAAAATCATTCTTGTGGGGTTTTAGAAGGGTTTAAAGGCACCTTATGCTCTTAACAATTGTTCATAGATAATAAGGAATATTTTTTCAAAAAAAATTCATGGATTTAGAAGGAATATGAAAAAAATCCTATAAATACTAGGAAATGTCCTGAGATGCATCTTACTTCATGAACCATTGTTAAGAAATCTACCCTCTTCCTCTTGCAAAGATCTCAATAGAGGAATAACAATGTTTTCTTCCATATTTTGACTTGTAACTCATGACTAAGCATGGATGTGACTTTAAGAAGATGGGAAAACATTATAATATCATATTTAAACCATTTACCTACCATACTTTACATTATTCCTTCTTTACATTTTATAAAATGAGCAAGAAAACATTTAAAAAGTTTTACAATGTTAGAATCATGAGTTATACTTCATTTTCTTGGTTATACAGATTAAATAAGTTGTAAATATCATATATAATATGTGTTCATAATCTATAATGTCCCTTTATGCCTTTATCTCCATTTAACCAACTTGAACATGACATGAGAAGGCTAAACTAACATAGGACCAAAATGAGCAATTACCTTAATCTTGTAAAAATAACCTTTAAGTTTGCAAAAAACCTTATGAAGGATAGAATAAATGACTAATGGTTAGAGTATTATAAATTATAACTGAAAATATTGATTAGGTAACCCTAGAAGACCCCATAAAATACCAATAAAGACACACTACTTATCTTGATAAGATAAGATATGAACAAGGCAAACATCTTCAAGGCTATCAACAAAGTTAAATATAAGCTAAATAACAAGTTTTGAATTAGACTCACCTACGGTATCCAAATTTGGCTAACATCACCTGTACCTAAGGTTGTATCATCTTCTTCCTCTTCATTTCCTTCTTAAATGTAGAAAAACATCTTATTAATGATTTTTTATCCTTTTCTCCACTTTTTATCACATCCAAAAAACATAAACCTTTTTCATGCTTCTCTTAAAATTATTGTTTGGTTAATATAGTAGTCTAATGAAATTATTATGGTGAGTAATTATATTAAAAACCATTAATGAAAACCCTTTGAATGACCATATATCTCTCCTTGACCTTACACACTAATGGTATGTGTTATTGCCCAAATTTGAGCTGATCAATTTGTGCCCTATTTTGTGAAATGAGTGCTTGAAGGCTCAAAATGTAATCACTTTGAAATAAATACCTAAAAATGGTCACCCAAGTTATAAAAGTCCCATTTACATAACCATGTTGTGAAGACCCTATAATCCTGGTATCATCTAACATTTAACCTTTTTATGTTTTAATGACATTACAGGGTCCATGTTAGAAATGTCAGGCCATGAAGATAAAATAAGACTAAGTCTAGTGTTTTCCATCTTTGAAAGGAAAAGGAATGTCGATTTGAGTAGGGAAATCAAGTCACATTTACAAACTTGAAAATTTTAATTTATTCTCTCGAACTGGACATATGTATGCTAACCACAATAAAATTGATGTAATGATCACATGCCCACATGGCACCAAAGGGAGAAGCTTAGTTAACGAGTTTCAAAATCCATGCTTGTAAAAAGGAAAGAGCATGATAATTACTTCATGTCCATGTTGGGGTCCTCATTATCCACATGAATTTTTTAGAAGAGCTACGTAAGTATTCTCATACCCATGTGGAGGACATTTCAAAAGGGTAAGAATAAAGTGTGGAATATAAGGTAAATGAAAGGCATGATGGAGAATTTCAAGAAGAAAACAACTTTGCATATTTACATTTTTTAAAATTGCAATTGGTATTCAAATCTCCTCTAAGAAAGCACATGACAATCACATGGAGGAAAAGGTAAGTGACACATTTGAAGAATCCTAGAGGAGATCTAAAGGCAAAAAGTAACTTTACATATGAAAACTTAAAAATTGCATTTGGATATCTCAAACCCACATCTCCCACTCTAAAGCAAATAAATACACTATAGAGATATAAATTAGGATTACAATGTGCATTTACAAATTTAGGTTCTTCACTATAAATTTTAACATGATTTCTATACTCCAAAGCCCTTTATGAAAATGACACATATCATTGAAGGGAAGACAATCACATTTTATGTCCACACAAAAACCTATTTTAAAATCCAATGCCAATGATCAATTTCCCATGTGGAGGCTCACGTAGGGAAAAATAAATGTTAAAAAAATTATCCCACACCATAAGTTGAAGAGTTGACATAGAGATTCAAAGGGGGATGTAAAATTTTAAGTGGTAGAGGTTTAAAATTCAAATGTAACATTACAATTTGAAAATTATAGTTTGAAAACCAACTTCCCAAACTCATCGATGAAACTATTAGTGGCAAAAGCAATTTTTTAAAAAAATTATACGTTATAAAGTGTCAACCAATCCTTGAAACCCATAGTGATAGGTGTTGACCACATGCAAGGGATAAAATCAAGGAAGGATTAGAAAACAAAAATACAATAATGCAATGTATGTTTAAAGTGCAAATTATAATTTGAATGCCAACTTCTAAATACTCGAGAGAGAAAAACAACCAAAAATCATGTTTGAAAATTATGATCTGAAATTGGACTCCCAAAGCCCACTAAATAAGTGAAAAGTGCACAAAACATCAAGAATGACTT
Source organism: Torreya grandis (assembly GCA_037957365.1). NCBI lineage: Eukaryota > Viridiplantae > Streptophyta > Pinopsida > Cupressales > Taxaceae > Torreya > Torreya grandis. The sequence continues at coordinate 689,229 of JARHVA010006425.1, forward strand.
GGCATTAAAAAAATGTATGTGTGCCATGGTTTAGTTAAGCACCTATTTTAAAGCAATTCACCAAGTGCAAATGCATCAATAAATCCAAGAATATGATTAAAGTAAATAAAAGGTGTTATATGTATTTCAGCATCTTCCTCTAATGGCTTCACTAGTAGAGATTCTATAGGAGAAATCATCATTATTTATGCATAACTTAAATGGCACAAAGCCAACACCTATGACTCCTTTTTTCCATGCCCTGTCCTCACCATTAGTCTTATTCAAGAGTTGCTTACATTAAGCAACTAGTCATACTTGAAAAAAGATGATGTAATAGTATTGTAGTATCTTTGGAATGAAGCTATAAATTAAACCTTGATTATCAGATAAAATAGAGCAATAGTTCTGATAATCACATGGATGTGCTTATTACTGAAGTGATCCAGTCATCTAAAAGGGTTCTTGTCTTGGAATACATATATGGGGTATGATTAAATGATAAAGCAGACATTGAAGCTTTAGGTGCAGACAACCAAATTCCTGTAGAGTGGGTTACACGTGCTTCACTACATCAAATATATATTGATGGTTTTTATTTTTTTAATGGTGATACTCATCATAGGCATTTCTTTATGATCAAGTAACCCTATTTTCAACCCATTCTACTAGATTTTGGATTGACCAAATCAATCTAAAGTGATATGAAGAAAGCATTAGCAAAATGTTGTTGTTAAGTGATGAGGGGGATTATATAGTTTTGATATTAGCTTTATCTGATATGAACCTATAATTATGCTTGGACATGCTAGAAGAATTTCTGATAGTTAATAATATATTTTTATGTAATTAAAATCCAACAAAGTAATCTATTTACTTATATGAAAATTTTGGCTAAGAATAGTGAGGATAACGTGAAGAAGATTCAAAAGATGGAGGAGAAATTTATAGAAGATATGTAATCTTTCAACTATTGTATCCTTCCAGGGTAGCAATCTACCTTTTAGGTCCTCTCACCTTGGTTTAGGTAGATTTAGAAGTAGCAGGGAGTTAATCATACCCTCTTTTAGTGTCTTTTAGTCATTATCTACATTTAGTCCATCCTGATGATAAACCCTTCCTTGGCTATAATGACATAATTATTGGCTTACCATCTACATTTTCTATACTACCCAAGTTTTAAAGGCTGAATGTAAGATATGTATAACTTGGAACTCATAGTATGGATTCAAATACTAAACATGGGCTAAACATGAAAAATTCAAGATGGTTGTTATCATGTTAGTTGGTAAGTTTTTATTTATGAGTTACAGATGGACTATCATAATAATTTTTCATGTTGACTTCTTAGATGTCATCCATGTGTGTGTGTGTGTGCACACACGCGCACGCGCATGCACACGCACGCACACACGCACACACACACACACACACACACACACACACACACACACACACACACACACACACACACACACACACACACACACACACACACACACACACACACACACACACACACACACGGATGAAATCAAAGAAGTCAACATGAAACATTATTATGATAGTCAGTCTATAACTCATAGATAAACACTTACCAACTAACATGATAGCTATATATATAATTGATTAATATAATTCATGATAGGTCATGTTTACTTCATATTTTCTAGTTGAATTAAGAACTTTTTTGAAATATTATTATGAGAGTCCATCTGCAACCCATAAATAAACACTTACCAACTAACATGAAAGGCATTATTATTATTTTAAATACACAACCACCTATACAAAATTAACTACTCAAGTTATATATACAAAGATATCATGACTGCCTTTTATGAACATGAAATTTGATGTTGATAAAAACATTCATTTGATTGATCCATGTGAGTATATCCTTATCATCAAAGTTGTGCACTTTAAATTTTGGCATTATCTTCTTTGAATCAATATTGGATTTCTTTTCTAGTTGGGATAACCTGGATAGGGTGATGGAGGATTATTTGGCTTAGGATGACCAACAATAGTAGTCTAATGCCAAATAATAATTTTTAACCAAGACTTCACAACATAGATGCCCCCTTTTGCCCATATGATGTAACCTTTTAATAAATCACGATCATCATTTATAAATTACAACCATGCCTCCACTTAGTGAACCATCACCAAAATAAAAGATCCAAAGTTTTGGATTATATGTCATCCTTATGAAGCATTTTTTGAGTATCATTCCCTCTTCCACAATTGTGAGTTATTAGGCTAACCATGTATAGACCCTAGGGTTAGGGATTTGTGACTAATAAATATAGTAGTGGATTATATAATTATCATCATCACATCAAGATGAGTATAATGACTATTAATTTACACAAGTGTGTGAAAAAATATTTAAAGACTTTTAATTTTGAAACAAAAATAGTCATTGAGCAATACTGTAGCGTGGAAACAAAAATTCTTCCTATATCGCAAGTTATATTTTTTTATCCTTCAACTCTAATGTCAACAATTACACTAAATCCAAACATATATTTCTTATAAAATTTTACCTTGTTGAGGTTATACTACCACTTGTAGTTAAATTACTTAGATCATTCAAAATAATGGAATATCATATCACACAATTATGACTCAAATAATCAAATCCATAAATAATTTATGAAAGAATTGAATACTTGATAAATATGATTGAGCCAATTTGAGCGTAAAATTCAATGACAATATAATAATAGTAGAATTTTCATTCTGATGATCAAATACTAACCCCTAAATCCTATATATAATCTACATGTTTACTCCATAGACTAACCCTAATAATGATATAAAACATAGATAAATGTGACAATAATATATGAAAGGTTATGTAAGCCACAAGTAGTCCACACATATCCCTAGACATAGTATAGGTTAAAGGCATATTAAAATATCCTTTAGAATCTTATTTTTGTTTTTAATATTCATGTCCATTTGATGTTACTTGGATAAATCCATATATGTGAAAAAAAAGGATTCCAAAATTCCACAAAGCTTAGAACTTCATATAAAATATTGAAAAAGTTCACATCGAAGTGTAAAAGATGTTAAGGGAGTAATACGAGAAGTACAAATCAAAGCATGATCAACATAGATTTGAACATATATTCCTTATTAGGGAAACAATATAGTTGCAATTAAGTAATAAATTAACTTCAAAGATAAAACAATGAAGTTTAAGGCAGTTTCTTATAAATACATTTTTATTCTATAATATTTATAACTATTTATTTTGTAGCCTTTCATGCTAGAAAATGAAGAAGGGCCATTCATACCTTATATTTAATATATTTTTATTTATATCCAATGAGTTTGATAAATATGTCCTTTTGCATATAAATTAAAGAGAGTTGATGACAAAAGTGTATAAGGGTTATAACATAGGATTTAAAGGATATTTTATAATCATTTCCAAATGGTATTCCAAAGAGGATGTTAAGAATAAAAATACTCACCTCATGAGTCTATAAGTTTTTGGGAAACAAACATCTCCTAATTAGTGATGTATAATATAAATTTGGACAACAAAATACCAGTAATCTTGTTCACTATGCTAAAAAATATGTGATATAGTAGATATAACACTTTTTGGTAGTTGATTCTATCAAAACTTTAGTAGATAAGGTGCATCAGATAAGTACATAAGGGTCTATAGAGATAGAATCAAGTTTGGGGTTATATAAATACTTTAGATGAAAATACATAAGTAGATCTATGTTCAAAAAGGACTTGAACATATGGTTGTCAAATGGTTTGTTTCTATAGGGTTGTAGGTACACAACCAATCCAATAGTTAAGTAATTATAGTTTATTGTAGGTTGGTGTTACATAACCACTGTGATAGTATGGTCTTGCATTGATGGACAATCTCTCCTATGGCCAAGACACATGTAGAGTAATGGTTTAAAACACTTTATCTTCATCTCTTATGTTGTTTATTCATCCTTATCAACATTATAATGTTGTAATAATGTATAATAGTTATTTTTGTGTCGAGTCCATATTATTAATGAGTATTTCAATGATGGTTTGAGTAAAGTAATGATGCATTTACATTTTCGTTGATGTTCCTTACATTTTTTGTGGATTGAATATGTTTTGATGTTAGTTTTGTGTAGATAATGTGAATTCAACAAGTGTGAAAAATAGTATACATAAATTTTTGTATGTTGTATTGTAATAAATGACCATGAAGACCTCATGAAAGTAGTGCCCTTATAATAGAAAAATGAGAGAATGAAAAGAAAGATTATCCGTCACTCTTCTACATTTTCTTTTAAGTTAAGTTTGTTACATTTTATTTTGAGTTCAGTTTCTTAAGAATAATCTTGTGTAATTATAGCTTTGCTTATTGTTGTGTGTTCATTATGTGATTTGTTAATTATATATTTTATGTCTAAGTTTTCTTCAAAATTGCAACATTCTTCAATACAATAATACATGCCATTAATCATTGTTTATATTTTTTCCCTAATTATTTTTTAAAATTTAAAAAAAAAACAAAAAAAAAACAACAATATGTATTCTTAAGACAAACAGAAAATACGTTTTGGCAAGCTAATTTATAGAATTAGCAAGATCAGCTCCCTCCCAAATAATGAAAGGTAGTTAAGCTGCTAAAATGTTTTAAAATTCTTAGCCATCAATTGCCTCTCCTCACACAGCTCCACCAATGATGGCAGCCAACAAACATACATTTTCCCGTCAAATAACACAAACAAATTGTATACGAAAACCCTACCTCCCTTGAAATTTACTTGACCCTCAATCTTTGCGTCTGTCCCTAATCAAAAAATACTATTAATTTCAATCCATTTTGTGATCCAAAACAAATTATCTTGATTGGATTGCATAGCTTCAACAGTTTCGATGCCATGGCTGAGGATAATCGATGTTGTTAGAAAGTAAAAAATAAAAATAGAACACACAGATAAAAACACATTCAGATTGCTACAGCAATCATGGAACAAGATTTTTCTCAATCTTCTTGAATCTTGCAGATCTTCTTGATATTTCTCATCTTGCTCTTGTTCAATTACAATATTGCCCCAAGCATTTTTAAATAGAATTGAATACAAAAAATAATTAGAAAAATAAACTCAAGACTAATTTTAGTCTTTACATGCAAACTAACTCTCTAACAAATTCTTTAACAGTTTAACTAACTATTTGTTAACTACTTGAACTAACTGATCTCTAACTGTTAGTTAACTAACTGATTGTTGAACTGCAGCTAACTGCTTGCATGCATGAGGAGTGAAGAAATTAACTCCACTCTCCAACACTCCCCCTTAATTTCTACCACTAACTACTTCAACATTTATAATGCCTAAATGATTTACCATTCTTGCCACAACTACGTTGCTAGTAGCTGCCATTGATGGCATACATCTCTTTACTCATTCTATCTACCAACTTCAGCTAGGATGCTTTTATTTTGCAGAATACACTACCTCTCATGTGGAATACATCGCCTTATCTTCATACAAAACAAATACTAGTGCTCAATGAGCATTCACTCAACGTTTAAGACTGAGGAGTAGCCTGTCGAAAGGCTATCAACGGACATGCTTATGTCCAACACTACAAGCTTTCTACTTGCTTACCTTTCTTTCACCTGACGCGTATCTGCTCAGGTTTCCTCCCAGGACTCCGTTGGGTTCTTTCCACGTTGGTCTAGATTTGCCAATGATCAGCCTGATCTTCAGACACTTTGACAGCTTCACTCACTGTTCAATACATACACTTTGACAGCTTCACTCGCTATGTAACACACACACTTTCACAGCTTCACTCACTGTGTAACACAAGCTCTATGGAGCTCATCTTTTCAAACATGGTACTACGGCCGTCCATGCTATAATCTGAAGACAATGAATGATTGCATTGCTTGAGGAAAACATACGCCTTGTAAAACTGAATATAGACAATAGACAAGAAACAAAATAATAAACAAATAAAAAACTTTCAAACGCCCTTCTTTTTGGCATTCAGAGTAGGCTCTTCGGAGCAATCTTCTGTGTAATACGCCTCTAGCTTGGGCATTTTTTTTGGTTCACTTTCTTTGACTGCCTTGATCGGCATTGTCCCTTTTTCTTTGGCCTCCTCGGTGGTCCCGTCTTTGGTCTCGACCGTCTGCTCATCCTTTGAAGTAAGCATTTCCTCCTTCGGGGGCGGTGCGATGAATTCATTGTTTGATGGCCTCCTCTCAAACACATTCACCGACGTTGGTTATACTACCGCGGTCGGTTGAATAATACTACCGATGTTGGTTTACTCTACTGATGTCGGTCTGGGAGTCAGCCGATGTCGGTTTCTGCATTGCCTGCTAGCAATTCCTGCGCCTGACTGCTTCGCTCTCCTTTCTTCTTGTCACCTCCCTGTTGGTTGCTTTCCTAACCAGGCTCTAATACCAATTTGTCAAAAATAAAAGAGCATACAAAAACAAGAACTTGAACAAATAAATAAGAACTGAACAATTGCTACAACAATTTCTTGAAAGAAAAATATTTTATTGATCTTCAATTTTCCTTGCTTACAATGATGCACCCAAGCGTCTTTAAATAGAATTGAATACAAACAATAATAAAAAAAACAAACTCAAGACTAATTTTAGTCTTTACATGCAAACTAACTCTCTAACAAATTCTAACAGTTTAACTAACTGTTTGTTAACTACTTGAACTAACTGATTTCTAACTGTCAGTTAACTAACTGAATGTAAACTAACTGATTGCTCAACTACAACTAACTACTTGCATGCATGAGGAGTGGAGAACATGCAAACTAACTCTCTAACAAATTCTCTAACAGTTTAACTAACTGTTTGTTAACTACTTGAATTAACTGATTTCTAACTGTCAGTTAACTAACTGAATGTAAACTAACTGATTGCTCAACTACAACTAACTACTTGCATGCATGAGGAGTGGAGAACATGCAAACTAACTCTCTAACAAATTCTCTAACAGTTTAACTAACTGTTTGTTAACTACTTGAACTAACTGATTTCTAACTGTCAGTTAACTAACTGAATGTAAACTAATTGATTGCTCAACTGCAGCTAACTGCTTGCATGCATGAGGAGTGGAGAAATTAACTCCAGTTTCCAACAGATGTGGAATTTGTTCTGATGTTTTCCCAGCCAGAGAGGATCTTGAAGAACATATGCCTCGCCATTGGAAAGGCGAGTGCACTGAAACTCAATTTCAATTTTGCAAGAATTGAGGAGCCGAACAATGTCAGCCAGGCTGAAAGAAGAAGCGACCTTGCTGTTTCTACATTCAATTCCAACCTGCAAACTTCTTTAGGGCAAAGTAATATTCCCTTGCCTTCTCAATTTGGTCATGGAAACACTATACAGAGCAATTCTTTAGATGTAAAAGGAGGGAATTCGTTTGTGCTGTCGGATTCATTTGAGTGCAACTATACCGATTTGCGTTTTCTTCAAAGTTTTCAAGTAGTGTCTTGTATCTAATCCTTCTGGTTTTTCTTCTTTGAAAGTTTGGAGTAGATTAAAGTCTTTTGTCCTGCGACGATTTTTATGGCTAAAAAATGATAGCATTTTATGATTTTTTCCTTTCTTTACAGAGGACTTTTTAGGGGAAAGACTTCTTTTGCGAGAACGTAGAGTCTTGGATTCACGGGGAAACCATCATGGAGGGCGTTTACCTTCTCAGTGAGTAATAATGACGCAACGTGCTTAATTGTGTTCTTTAGTTTTTAATATTCCTTTGCTTATTTATTTATCTTTTGAAGAGGAAGCGGAAGCGGCCATGCTGTTTCTTCGTCAAATTCCACCCTGCAAACTTCTTCGGGGCAGAATATTCATTTGTCTTCTCGGTGTGATCATGGAAACACCATAACTCTATTGACGGGTGGAATATTCCTTTGCCCTCGGCAAATTCCAGCCTGCAAAATTCTGACAATATTTATCCCCGTTATATTAATGTAAACATTATAAACTTATATTTCTGTTAGTCTGAAAATGCAAGCTTACTTAAAATCAACTCTATCTACAGGGCTGCATCAGCCTCTGCGTGATCAGCCTGATCGATTCGACTGGAATATAGATCTTGGTTTTCGCCGTCGGACTACCGGCAATTTAATCTCAGTGCTTGCTTAAAGACAACCAGGCATGTGTACCAAAATTTGCTTTAAAATGCAACAAGGTTGCCCTGTTTTCTCTCACTGATCCACAACGACAACATTTTCACCTCGAGAACAATTTTTGTAGATAGCCTTTAAGATGCATCCAGAGGTCATTCGCAGCAATTTCCACAACGGAAATCCCTGTGTTTGCCTCCTGCTGTTAATAGCGTGAATGATTTGAAATTTTATCTAGAACTATTTCAGTATCAATCTCAACACATTATAAATTTGTCATCTCCTTTTAACTTTCACTATTTTAATTCTAGTGCGGATCCAGAACAATTACAAGTTCACCCACAAGAACAATTTTTGTGTATACCGTCTCCCCCTCGTTTTAGCTTTCAGGGTAGTTCACAGAAATTTCATCAATAGTATTGCCCCGTCAATAGTTTGAATTTCTTGATGGTATACACAACTTCAGAATCAACATCAACAAAATGTCAATTTGCAGTCTCCTGTTAATTTTCCTGATGTCTCCAGGGTTGATTCACTTTCAGCAACAGCTTGATCCTTATTTGAGACTGAATGACGAAGTATTCTTTAGCATCGTAAACCACCACATGAAAGTCGTAGAGGTGGACATGTTATACACCAAGCCATTTGAGATCCAGGCAATAATCAATACCCCTTCAAAAACAAAAAAATGCCCTGCTTCACACAAATAAAAAAATATATAATATAAGTTATAAGAATATAATGCCATTGTATATGTTGCCCAATACGGGATCAAGAGGAGACATGTATTCTAATTACTAACAGATATATCTCATTGCACCCACAAACAGATAGCAATATAGAAGTGGTCATTGGAATATTTACAATGTTCTTGAGTGGATACAATAGGAGTAACAGAAATACTTGGGATTAGAATTTTCTCTACATTCAACATTGTTAGAATATTCAACATTGTTACAACAGGCTAAATAAAAACAGATATACAATCTATTTTGATTGTTTACCTCGAAATACACTTGATCTTATTTGGAGACATCCACATAGGTAAACGAAAAGGTGAATTTGGAAATACAAAAATCTGGGAATCTAATTGAGATGTTTCAACAGATTCACAACCAAGGGTAAGAGAGTTTAAGAGAGTAACAAGCTAAGAAAAAAAAAATATAAGAAATATTTGATGAAGAAAGTGTCCAATATAATTTTATTGTTGGAACAAGTTAAGTTTGCACATAAACAAATAAAGTTCTCAAGATAAAACTATGAAATTAAAGTCTGATAGAGAGCATAAATAACTCTGGAATAAGCGGACAAGAATTCTTTTAAATTGAATCAGACTCCTTATATAAAATTATAGTGTTCTTAATGTTTCTAACCCTTTTTTTCCCCTCTTCCATACTAGATGATCAATAACGGTCTTTTCTACGTTGTATAAAACATCATTCTATATACGATCAATAACGTCTTTTCTAGGAGTAGTGTAGTTCGGATAAAGATTTCATATTGGAGAAAACTGAAAGAGCGTTAAGGACAAAAGTGTAGGACAGAAAATAGTTTTAAAAAGAGATTTTATATGTATAATCAAATTGTATCTCAAAGAGGAACTGAGTCCTCTAATGAGAGTTTCTAAGCTTTTGGTAACCAAATGTTTTTTAATTGGAAAGGTATGATGTAAATTTAGATCGTGAGTTATAAAAAAGATAAAGATATTTAAATATGCCATTTATAACACTTTCTCATAGTTGATTCCCTCAAAATTTCAATCAATTAAGTGGATTTGATAAGTACATAAGGGTATATTAAGCTAGGATTAAGTATTGGATAATTGACATTAGTAAATTTCTATTGAGAAAAGACTTTCATAGAAGGTTGTGAAACCACACCTTCCTATAGGGTTGTAGGTGCGTAACAACAATGTTAAACCCCACCTCGCTTAAAGTCTGCTTGACCTAAATCTTCGCTTCTATCCCTGATTTGTTGGTTTGAACACCAAAAAAATAAAGAATATACACAACAAATAAACAAAGACACATAAAAACAAACACATAATTTTTAACTTTTTATTTATCTTCTTTTGCCAAAAATAAAATAGTTTATATTTCTCTTTGCATATAGAGCCACGCTGCTATCATACAAACATATTTTGTATTCTGCTGCATACATAGAAAGAGGTAGAGCTTTGTTACATATATGTTTTTATTCATGCCAAAAACAGAACAAAATAAAACAAAGATAGATATATTAAAATTTGGTTTCCTTTCGCTGAAAGTCTCTCAAAGCATGTAGAAAGAGAGAAAATATTAATTGTGGTAGCTCAAGATAGAGAGAATTCGCTAGGAGAAGTTGAGAGTGTGTTTGACATGGCAGGGAAGATTAAATGCTTCACTATTGTGTTGTATGATCCACGTCAGCCAACACTTCCCATTAATCTTCACTATCATGTATATGAGTTATGCCCATGCTTTATCTAAGATGTTCAAGCATGTTCTTTGAAAGAGGATTCATAAAGATGGCTGCTAATTGCTCTTCAAACTTTCAAAACTCAAGACATATATTTCTATTGTTCACCAATTCATGAATGAAGTGATATTTAGTATCTATATGCTTGTTACATTTATGAAATAAAATGTTTCTAGACAATGCAATGGTTGAATTGTTATCACAAAATATCTTTGTAGCTTCTTCTTGAATATGACTCAAGTTTGAAATTACTCTTCTCATCCAAACTATTTGGCATGCTACTAATGTGTCTACAACATATTCCACATAGATTGATTAAAGTATAACAATTGGTTGTTTCTTTGATGCCCAAGAGATGGCACTAGATCCAAGATGGCAAAAAACATGAAGTGACTTTTTTATTATCCATGCTACCTCCCCAATCACTATCCATGTAACCAATTAGCTAGAAATCATTTGAAGATGTATACATGATACCAAAACTCTTTATTCCAGTTATGTATCTCAAAATTATTTTTCTAACTTTCCAATGAGACTCTTTTAGATTGTCCATGAATCTTGAGATAAGACTAACCCCATACATAATGTCCAGCCTTGTTGTGGTCAGATACATGATGCTGTCAATAAATCTTTTAAATAAAGTTGTATCAACACTAGAACTTTTATCCTCCTTGCTACGTTTTAAACCCATTGCAACTAGTGTAGGATTTGAATTAACATTCAACATCTTGAACCATTTCCAAAAATCATTAGCATACTTTGATTGACATATAAAAATTCCTTGCTTGAATTGATTTACCTCTATGACAAAAAAATATCTCGAGTCCAAAATCACTCATCTAAAATTCAATTTTCATGGATACCTTAAATGATTCAATTGACAATTTTTTTGTAAAAATCAAGTCATCCACATACAAACATACTATCCAGATCTGTCCTCTGTCATTCACTTTGACATACAAAGTTGGTTCATTGCAACATTTACTAAATCCATTATTCAAATAATAATAATATATTATGTTATACCAAGCTCTAAGAGTTTGCTTCAATCCATAGAAGGCCTTTTTTCAGTTTGTAAACCTTGTGCTCTCCTCCTTGAACTTCATAACTTGGTGGTTTTTTAATTTAAACTTCCTATTTTATATAAACTTGCTTCAATCCATATAAGCCCTTTTTTTAGCTTGTAGACCTCGTGCTCTTCTCCTTGACCTTACAACTATTTTTAGCTGCAATAGATAAGACCATTCTTATAGTGTCAAGTCTTGCTACTAGTGCAAATGTTTCAGTTTAATTTATGCTTGCCTATTTATGAAGCCCTTAGCTACTAATCTTTCCTTGTGTTTTTCAACTTTCCTATTTGTATTAAACTTTATTTTATAAACCAATTTTACTCCAATAACATCTTTTCCTTTAGGAAGTTATACGGTATCGCAAGTTTGATTATTTTTAATGGACCGAATATTTTCATCCATAGCTACAATCCAATTGTCATCTTTAATTGCATCTTTAATGTAAATTGGATTAACTTCTATTAGGGATATAAAATCAAAACATAAATCCATATTTTTATCTTCTTGTGACTCATCATAAATCTATTTTAGACTATGGGTCTTCTTTGAAGTGTTTATTGACCATGATCTTAATGATGAAAGTGTTGGATTATATGATTCACTACTATTATTACTAGCTAGAGTAGATGCGTTTGGAGTACTAGGTGCCTTAAAAGGTATTGTAGGAACATTTGCTTGTGGATCTTAAGAAATATCTTCTTGTGTATCATCTTCTACCATCTTATTTTCATGTGGTATGACTAATTTAATTATATTTGTTTTGTCAATGCTTCCATCTCATGCTTCTTCTTCAACAAATTCTACATCATGGCTGATTATTAATTTCTTTGTGATAATATTGTATAATTTGTATGCCTTGGATTGTTGACTACATCCCAAAAAAATACACTTTTAGCCTTTATCATCTAACTTCTTTCTCAACTCTTGTGGTATCAAAGAATATGCAACACATACAAATGCTCTTAAATGTGATACACTATGTTTCTTCTTGCTCCAAACTTCTTGTGGTATCTTATTAATCACTCATTTTATTGGAAACCTATTTAAAATGTAGACTGTACATGCAACTACTTCAGCCCAATATTCATTTGGTAGATGCTTATCTTTTATCATGGTTTATGTCATTTCCATAATTGTCGTATTCTTTCTTTCATCTATTCAATTTTGTTGAGGTGTATATATTTCTCTGAATTATTTTTTAATTCTATTTGCCTTGCAAAAATTCAAAAAATTATTTGATATGAATTCATCACTTTGATCGGTTCTCAAAGTTTCATATACTATCCACTTTCTTTTTCAACTTTTTCTTTAAACTCCTCAAAAATATCAAATACATCTGATTTGTATTTTAAGAAATTCACCCAAGTTTTATGACTGAAATCATCAATAAATTTCAAGAAATATAGATTTACACTTATGCATGGAATTTGAATTGGTCCACAAAGGTCTGAATGGACTATTTCAAGTGGATGTCTTGCCCTATAATATTTCTCAACTGAAATTTTTTGTCTATGTTTCTTTGCAAGTATGCAACTCTCACATTTTATTGTAAGTGATTTATTGGTGGCAATCCATATAATATTATTTTTATATACAATAACTATAAGTCTTTAAATTTTAAATGTCCAAATCATAAGTGTCATAACCAAGATTTATCCTTGCATGAAATTCTAAATGTTGCTTCAGCAATTATTTGCAATCTTTGAGGTTCAAAAAATATCACTTTGAATCTTATTAGGAAACATCCTTTTTCTCGTCGTTTCAACTTCTGTAATTAGCCTATTACTTGGTTTCTTATAAAAATCACACATTCACCATTCTCAAAGTATATCCTATACCCTTTTTTCACCAAATGACCAATATTTATTAAATCATGTTGTAATCCATAAACATAGTATACATCAAGGATATGCTTCTTTTCACCTTATTTTGTTCTTATGTTAATTGATACTTTTACCATGATTGATACTTTGTGATCATCTCCCAATTTCACTTCTAATTTTACTGAATTATCTATTGATATAAATAACTCTTTACTTTTAATCATATGATTACTATACCCATTATCTAAAAACCATACTTCTTTTGAGCTCTCTTGTGCAATATTACATGCTATCAACATTGTGTTTTGTTCACTAGTGTTGGGCTGGTTTTGATTTGTAAAATTTTTCTTTTATTTATTCATATCATATTACTTTTTTCTACATTTAGATGGAAACTACCTAAATCTTTTGAAATAATAACATTGTATGTTTGATTTATCATACCTTTCTCCTTGTTGATGGTTTTAAAAATGGATGCTACCTCTTCCTCTTGATGGTGTGAAAGACGTATGTAGGCTTGATGTTGGTATACTCTCAAATTGATGAGATTCTCTACCTCCTATTGGTGAAAAATAATCTTTTGTCTATGATGTAATTTGATGATCCTCTTGTTCTATTAACTCCAAGCAAAGTTTTGAATGTATTTTGTAATGATTATGCTCTTGAATAGTTTAGCCTTTGTTAATGTGACAAAAATTACCATATTAATTCATAAACTTATAACTAAGATAAATCTTTGGATTCTTCAATGGCCACTACAACTAAATCAAATTTTGCAAACAAGCTTTTGAGTATTTGCTCTATAACCTTCTGGTCTTCTATACTCTTACCATAATTTCTAATTTGATTCATAATGCCCATTACATGTGTAAAAAATGAATTTATATTCCCTAACTCCTTCATATGATTATTCTCAAAATCTCTTCTAAGTATTTACAATTTAGGAGTATTAACTTTATTTGTACCTTGATATACTGTTTGCATGATTTTACATGCTTAATTTGACTTTGTAGCAGCTGCAACCCTTAAAAATATTGACTCTTCCATGGTTGGCTGGATGAAAAATAATGCTTTGGCATCCTTATTTTTTTCTTCAATAAATCTTTATCTAGTTGTGATAATGCCTAAAACGCTTGTTGATTTGCTGGCTCAGGGAACCCATTTTCTACTAATTCCCAAACATGTTGTAAGCAGAATAGGGTTTTCATCTTTATATCCAAAAATCATAATTTTTTCCCTAAAATTTGGTATTTGGGGTTGTGCAATGATTTCACTAATTCCTACCATGGCTTCTCCAAAAATGAATCTCCTTTTTTTTTCCTACTGTTATAGTTTCTCCTTCTTCCTTTTAATATTCTATTTCAACTGATGGCTCCTAATCTCTACTCCTTATGCCCAAAATTTAACAATAGTGATTTTGAAAACAAACCCCTTTGAAAATATGAGCTCCTGAATATCTTTGCTCAGCACTTGTACTAAAATGCTGGTTTGAATATAGAAAATTAGAGGACATACATAACAATTAATCATAGATAGATAAAAATAAACACAAAATTTTTAACTTTTAATTGATGCTCTTTTACCATAAGTAGAATAGTTTACAGTTATCTTTGCATATAGAGTTACACTATTGTCATACAAACATATTTTTTAATTTGCTTCATACATAGAAAGGGGGAGAGCTTCGCTACATATATGTTTTTCTTCATGCCAAAAACTAAACAAAATAAAATAAAGATAGATATATTAAAATTTGGTTTCCTTTAGCTGGAAGTCTCTCAAAGCATATAGATAGAGAGAGAAAATATTAATTGTGGTAGCTAGAGCTGGAGAGAATTTGCTAAAAGAGGCTGACAGTGTGTTAGACATGGCAGGAAAGATTAAATGCTTCACTGTTGTGTTGTATGATCCACATTAGCCAACATGATCATCAGATAATATTAATACATTTTATGATTTAGATTAAATTGTCTTCACTTGATTTCAATTTGAGCATAGTTTCAATAATTGTGATTCCATGGCTGAGGAATATCGATGTAGAGTTTGTTCGCTATCTTCACAAGTGAGGATATTGGAGGGCATATGAGTCGTCATTGGAGAGGGGAGGGCACCAAAAAGGAATTTTTGGTTTTCATAAAATTGGTCAAATATTTAGATGTAAAAGGAGGAAAAATGTTATTATAGTTAGAATCATTTCCATTCATTTTATTTAATGTTCTAGAGTCTTTAGTCCTGATGGTATTTTTTTATTTTATGTTTTTTACTAGAGGAAAGACTTTAGTCCTATGACAATTTTGAGGACTTGTGGCAGTTGATCTAATTTTTATTTCTTTAAGGAGATGTTTTTTAGCAATTTTTTCAAATAATTTTATATTTTATGAAGTTGCATATGATTTTAACGAAAAGGGATCAACAAACAAAATGACATGATTTGGATTCTATGTCAATGCCTCATACATTTAGTTTATTGTTTCAGCGAGTAATATAGTGTGACATGTTTAAATTTGTTCTTTGGTTTCTAACATGCAACCTCATCTTCCTTAATTTTTCTTCTTTTAAATTTGTAAGAATTGAGGAGCCGCATAGTGTCAGTTAGGCTGAAAAAAGAAGTGACCTTGCAGTTTATACATTTAGTTCCAACATGAAAAGTTCTAGGCAAAGTAATATTATGTTGCCTTCTCAATATGGTCATGGAAAAACTATGTAGAGAAATTATTTAGATGTAAAAGGACGGAAATCATTTTTGCAGTCAAATTCATTTGAGTGCAAATATACCAATTTGCATTTTCTTTAAATTTTTCAAGTAGAGCTAGTTTTTTTCATTGAAATTTTGGAGTAAACTAATTTTGAAGTAGATTAACAGCTTGAATAATTGGCATTTTATATAGAACTATTTTAGTATCAATCTCAAAACATTGTCAATTTATCATCCCCTGTTAACTTTAATTATTTTAACTCCAACACCAATATGCAACAATTACTATTTTACCCACAACAACAATTTATTATTTGTCTATATACCATCTCACCCACGTTTTAGCTTTCACGGTAGCTCACAGAAATTTCATCAACTAGATTGCCTGCTATCAATATTTTTAATTTCTTGATGGTATACACTGATACATCAGAATCAACATCAACACAATGTCAATTTGAATTGTCTTGTTAGTTTTCAAGATGTCTCTAGCGTTGATTCACCACAATTTCAACAATAACTTGATCCTTATTTTATGCTTAATGATGAATTATTCTTTAGCATCACCAACTACCACATGAAAGTCATATAAGTGGATATGTTATGCACCAAGCCATTTGAGACCTAGGCAATAGTCACTGCTCCTTCAAAAACAAAAAATGCCATGTTTCACACAAACAAAAAATATAAAACATAAGGTATAAGAATTTAATGCCATTATCTATGTTGCCCAATATGGGATCAAGAGGATACCTAATTTACAATTATAACATATCTATCCCATTTCTTCCACAAATAGATAGTAATACATAAGTGGTCATTCAAATATTTATGTTGTTCTTGAGAGGAGGAATCATAAAAATACTTCAGATTAGAATTTTATATACATTCTAAATTGTTAGAATATGTTAAATAAGAGAAAATTTATAATCTATTTTGATTTTTTACTTCCAACTCCACTTGATATTGTTTTGAGACATCCATTCATTGGAAAAAGAATAGTGATTTTGGAAATTTGAAAAGCCAGGAATCTCACTGAGATGTTTCAACAGATTTGTGTCCAAGGGTAAGAGATGTTAAGAGAGTCACAAGCTAAGTAAAAAGAAAGAGATGATGAAAAAAGTGTTTAGTATAATTTTATTATTGTAAAAAGTTAAGTTTCTAAATAAACAGATAATTTTCTCAAGGCAAAACTAAGAAATTGAAGTCTGATATATGATGGATTTAACCTTTTTTGAAAAATAGAGTATGTGAATAGATTAACACATTTAGATAGAATAAAACATAAATATAATGACAAAATTGTATTAATATTCTACTAAATGTAATTTAAATAGTTTATAATTTGCCAAATGTTCTATAGATTTTCAGTCATCTACAAAAATTTTAGCAGAGCTACGTTGCTCTCTTCCAATGCCTTCATTTATATTTTAAAAAAGGTATTTTATATATATTATTTTTACAAAATAGAGAAGTTCAAAACAAATCCTGGAAGTCTCAATTTTTTTCCAAAACTGAGAAGATAAGAGATAAGATCGTTATTAATTTTATTAATAAAATCACATGCCAAAATTAGGTATGGAGGATATATTTGGATTAAATATTATATTTACAAGAGTCTCCAAGTGTTAAAGTTGATCCAAAACTTAGAAGTTTTGATTGAAAAATATTTCAAGAACATGAAAATAACATAGTAACAATGATTTCTCTAAGAAGAGATGTTTTATTACTCAAGATAGTAAATACAACCATATGCTTATCTCTAGGAAGAGATGTTTGATTTTAATTTAGGTTACATCTTAAGTTATACATATTTTGAAGGTAGGTGGAGGATGTGAAAGGTCACCAATCTTGAGGGAGATTAAGTGGTTTGAATTTCATGATTTACAATAATACATAATTTGAAGAATTACTATTTTTAGAAACTTATTATTTTTAGACTGCACTACTAAAATTAAAATTTGGGGCACTTCCATTGGGTTTATGGGGGTCAAAACCCATTGAGTAGATATCAGTGCCATCTCGCCACATTCTTCTCATTCTTAGCTTTCTAATGTTTCAAACAAGAAGTCAATCGAAGCTATGGTATTAAAGTTATGGCTCCCAAAAATTTCATCATCAATTGAGGTAGAACCATCACTTGAATTATTGCTTGAATGGTTTCCCAGATCACAAGTACTAACTAAATTTAAATACAAACTGGTGGATAGCTATAGAGTGAGGGATATAGAAGTGGGGATTATTTATTTATTGAGCTGAGGTCAATGTCCATGAATACTCCTCTTTAATCATCCATGCCATGTATATCACCGATGTCTATTCTTTCTTTGATATGCTCAAACACCTTCTTTATAAATGGATTTGTCAAGATGTCTATAAGTTGTTCTTCAGTCCTACAAAACTCAAGATATATGTCACCATTATTCACCAATTCATGAATAAAATGATATATTGTGTCAATATGTTTGTTATAATTATGGAAAACATGGTTTTTAAAAAATGCAATGTTTGAATTATTATCACAAAATATGTTTGTATCTTCTTCTTGAGTATGCCTCAAATCTGAAATTATTGTTCTCATCCACACTGCTTAGAAATCTATTGATTTGGTTACAACATATTTTACTTCGGCTAATAAAAGTGTCACAATTACTTGTTTCTTTGATGATCAAAATATAACACTTGATCCTGGATGAAAAACATAACCTGATGTGTTTTTTCTATCATCCATACTACCTCCTCAATCACTATACATATAAGCAATCAACTTGAAATCATCTGAAGATGTATATGTAATCCTAACACTCTTTATTCCAGCTATATATCTTATAATTATTTTTTCATCTTTATAATTAGACTCTTTCAAATTGTCTATGAATCTTGAGATAAGACTAACTCCATACATGATGTCTAGTCTTGTGGCAGTTCAATACATAATGTTCCAAACTAATCTCTGGAATAAAGTTGCATCAACACTAGAACTTTTATCCTCCTTGCCATGTTTTAAATCCATTTAAACTAGTGTAGGAGATGAATTAAAATTGAACATTTTTAACCTTATTATCAAATCATTAATAGAATTTGATTGACATATGAAAATATTTTGCTCAGATTGATTTACGTCTATGCCAAGAAAATTTCTTATGAGTCCCAAATCAGTCATCTCAAATTCAGTTTTCATGGCTGCCTTAAATGATTCAATTGACAATTTTTTTTATAAAAATTAAGTCAACCACATACAAACATACTATTAATATGTGTCGTTCATTATTATCTTTGACATAAAAAATTGGTTCATTGCCACATTTGCTAAATTTATTGTTCATTAAATAAGAATCTATTCTACTATACCAATTTCTAGGAGCTTGCTTCAATCCATATAAGGCCTTTTTTAGCTTGTAAACTTTATGCTCTTCTCCTTGAACTTCATAACTAGGTTGTTTTATGTAAACTACCTCTTCCAATATGCCATTTAAGAATGTTGTTTTGATGTCCATTTGAAAAACCTTCAAACTATTTTGGGCCACAATAGATAATACCATCCTTAAAGTCTCAAATCTTGATACAAGTGTAGATGTTTCATTTTAATCTATGTCTAGCTATTGTGTGCAGCATTTAACTACTGACCTTACTCTATGTTTTTTAATTTTTCCATTTGCATTAAAATTTGTTTTGTAAACCCATTTTACTCGAATTACATCCATTCTTTTAGGAAGATATATAAGATTACAAGTTTGATTCTTTTCAATTGATTGAACTTTTTCATCCATGATTGTAATCCAATTATCATCTTTAATTGCATAATCAAAGTAAATTAAATTAGCTTGTGTCTAGAATGCAAAATCAGAACATAAATCTATATTTTCAACTTCTTGTGACCTATCATATATTACCTTTAGACTACTGGTCTTCGTTAATATGTTTATTGACCATGATATCAATGATGCAAGTGTTGGATTAGATGATCGACTATTGTTATTACTAGTTAGAGTAGATGGATTTTGAGTGCTAAGTTCCTTATAAGGCATTGTAGAAATATTTGCTTATGGATCTTTAGGAACATTTGCTTGTGTATCATATTCTACCATCTTGTTTTCATGTGGTATGTATGCTACAATTGTATTTATTTTGTTAATGCTTCCATCTAATGCTTCTTCAACAAATTTAACATCATGACTGATTTTTACCTTTTTTATAATCAAATTATATAGTTTGAATTCCTTGGATTGCTCACTATATCCCACAAAAAATACACATTTTGCCTTTATCATCCAAATTAATTCTCAACTCTTATGGTATCAAAGAGTATGCAACACATCCAAAGACTCTCAAGTGTGAAACACTATATTTATTCTTGCTCCAAACTTCTTGTGGTATCTTATTTATCATTGCTTTTGTTGGACACTTGTTTAAAATTTATACCTCACATGAAATCACTTCATCCTAATAGACATTTGGTGTATTCTAAGTTATTATCATGTTTCTTGTCATCTTCATAATTGTTATATTCTTTCTTTCTACTATTCTATTTTGTTGAGACGTATATCTTGTTGTGAATAGTTTTATTATTCCATTTGGCTTGCAAAAATTTAAAAAATATTTTGATATGTATTCACCACCTCGATTAGTTCTCAATGTTTTGATATAATATCTCCTTTATTTTTAAACTTTTACCTTGAACTCCTTGAAAATATCAAATACGTCTGAGTTGTATTTTAGGAATAGACCCAAGTATTACAGCTAAAATCATCAAAGAATGTCAAAAAATATAGATTTCCACTTATGGATGGCATTTACATCTATCTACAAAGGTCTAAATGGACTATTTCAAGTGGATGCCTTGACCTATAAGATTTTCCAACCAATTTTTTTTGTATGTGCTGCTTTGCCAGTATGCAACTCTCACATTTTATTTTAAGTAGCTTTATTGGTGTTAAACCATATAACATTCTATTTGTATAAAATAGTTGTAAACCTATAAAGTTTAGATGTCCAAATCTTAAGTACCATAACTAAGATTGGTCCTTAAATGAAATTTTAAATGTTTCTTCAAAAATTGTTTTAAATCATTAAGGTTCTAAACCTATTTCACTTTGGATTTTTTAAGGAAACATTCTATTCCTCATCATTTCAACTTTTGTAATCAGTGTATTACTCAATTTCTTATCCAAAATAACACATTCACCATTCTCAAAATACAACTTATTCCCTGTTTTCACCAATTGACTAATACTAACTAGATTATGTTTCAATCCAGGGACATAGTATACATCAGATATATGCTTCTTTTCACCTTGTTTTGTTCTTATGTTAATTGATCTGTTTCACATGATAGATAATTTATGACCATTTTCCAATTTTACTTCTGATTTTAATGAATCATCTATTATTTCAAACAACTCATTGCTTCCACTCATATGATTACTACACCTACTATACAAAAATCATACTTCATTTGAGCTCTCTTGCGCAACATTACATGTTATCAACATTGTGTTTTATTCACTAGTGTTGGGTTAGTTTTCATTTTTAATATTTTCCTTTTGTTTATTCATATCATATTGTCCTTTTCTACATTCAAATGCAAGATGCCCAAATATTTTACAATAATGACATTGGATGTTTGATTTATCATACCTTTCTCCTTAATGATGGCTATGAAAATAGATGTCACCTCTTCCCATTCCTGCTTTGACCTAGTTACTACTACAACTCTTGGAAAAATGGACTCCTCCATGGCTTGATGAATAAAAAATGAGCTTTGGCATCACTTTTCTTATTTTGTTTCAATAAATCCTTCTCAACTTGTGATAATCCCTGATATGCTTGTTGATTTACTGGTCTAGGGATCCCATTTTCAACCAAATCCCACACATCTTGTGAGCAGAATAGGGTTTCATTTTTATGCTCCAAAAATCATAATTTTTGCCATTAAAATTTGCTATTTGGGGTTGAGAGATGCTACCAATCACTCCTGTGATGGCTTCTCCACAAACTATTCTACTTGTTTTGCTTTTCACTGAGAGAAATTCTCCTTCCTTTTGAAAATAGACCCCTTTGAAACTTTTGAGCTCCTCAGGGTCTTTAACAAGTTGTGATACCAATTTTATGGAATCAACCTTTTTTGATAAAAAGATTATGTGAACAGATTAACACATTTAGAGATAGAAAAACACAAACAAAGTGACAAACTTGTATTAATCTTCTACCAAATGAAATTTAAACAGTCTATAATCTGCCAAATGTTCTATAAATTTTTAGTCCTTTATGTAAATTTTGGTAGAGCTACGCTTCTCTCCTCCAATGACTTCATTTCTCTCTAAAATAGAGTATTTTCTATCTATTATTTTTACAAAATAGAGCAGTTCAAAAAAAATCTTGGAAGTTTCTCAAATTGCTGCCAAAATCAAGAAGATGAGATAAGATCACTATTAATTTCATTAATTAAATTAGATGCAAAAATTAGGTATGGAGGAGGTATTTGGATTAAATATTATATTTTAAAGAGTCTCCAAGCAGTTAATTACTGACTGAATTTAAATGCAGATTGGTGGACAGCTGTAGAGTGAAGGACATGGCAGTGGGGATTATTTATTTGATGAGCTGGGATCCATGTCCACAAACAATATAGAGCATATATAACTCTGGAATGAGGGGACAAGAACACTTTTTAGCGTGATACCATCTCCTTATATAAAGATATATTGGTGTACATGTTTGTAGCCTTTTATTTTTCTCCTCTTCCATACTAGATGATCAATAACATTTTGTTCTACGTTGTATAGCAGATCTTTCTCTTGATATTTAGGAGTAGTTTGGATAAAGATGTTCTATTAGAGAAAATTGAGAGGGTTAAGGAGAAAAATGTAGGATAGCTATAAAATAGTTTAATAAGGAGATTTTATATGCATAATCAAATGGTATTTCAATGAGGAACTGAGTCCTCTAATTTATTTTTTAAACTTTTGTTGGACAAATGTTTCTAAATTGGAAAGGTAATATCTAAATTTACATCATTAATTATTAACAATATAATATATTTAATCTGACATTAATAACACTTTTTCATAGTTGATTCCATGAAAATATCAATCAATTAAGTGGATCAAATAAGTAGATAAGGGTCAATATTGCAAGAATTAAGTATTGGATTATGAAACACCATAAATGAGAAGACATTAGTAAATTTCTGTTTAGAAAAGAATTTAATTGAAGGTTTTGAAATGACACCTTCCAATAGGGTTGTAGGTGTGTAACCACACTGTTAATTACATAACTAAATCCTACCTCGATTGAAGTCTACATGACTTAATTCTTTGCTTCCATCCCAGATCATCAAACCAAATTATCTTGACTTGATTTCAATTCAAGCGTAGCTTCAATTGATAACTGATGCATACATGCTTCCCTCATCACTTGTTATCTCATCTCTTGACTACAATCCTCATCGATGCATGAGATTCTTTTATTTATAGTTTGTCTTTTTGATTCAATTGTTAAAACTTTGTTTTCTAATCCCAACTGCATTCTTTCTTTAGCATAGCCAACAATGCATGACAAATGCATGTAGAATTTCATTCTTTTTTTAGATGTTACAATGTTGCAACAACGTAATATTTTTTCTATAAAAACATCATTAGTAAAGACTATTATTTAGCCTATAGATAAAGATTTATGGGTGCTGTATTTTTCCTTCATTTTTATGCTCTATTTTTTTTACTATTATCTCATAATCTATGGGTGTAGGAATTTGGTTTAGTTTTTAGATTCTATATTTGGTATTAGAGTAGGGTTTTTTCTTTTGGGTTAAAGATTTAGTAGTTGGAATTTTTCTAAAAATTTATCATGTCAAATTATAACTCTTTGCCCATTCCAAAATTTAATGGAAATGAGTATGATTATTGGTGTATCAAAATGATGACTTTTTTGATAGAAAAATATTTATGGGAGATTATTGAATTAGGTTATGTAAAGCTAGCTGATTGGAATGTCCTTACAACAAATAATAAAATATCTAAGAATGAGGCTGAGAAGAAGAATGCTCAAGCCTTATTTCATATTCAAATATCTCTAGATAAGAGCCTATTTCAATGAATTGCAGTAGTGAAGACAGCAGAGGATGCTTGAAAGACTCTAAAAGAAGCTTACCAAGGTAGTGATCAAGTCAAATTCAGGAAGCTAAAAGTGTGAGTACTTATTGTGTCAGAGTAAAACATGTGGTCAATAAGATGGCTACACTTGGTGAAATTGTGAACAATGAGGTTGTAATAAAAAAGGTGTTGAGGACTCTCACACCAAAGTGGAACCATGTTGCCATAATCATAGAAGAAATTAATAATTTGTCTACCCTTCAATTTAATCATCTAGTTGGATCCTTGATGTCTCATGAAGAAAGATTGAGAGATTCATTTAGAGAAAGTGATGTGAAATCTTTTTCCTCCAAATTATAAATCACAAAGAATGAAGATTCCAATAGTAGCATCAAAATTAATAAAGGCCAAGGCATAGGTCAAAATCAGAATTACTCAGGAGGAAATAGAGGTAAATGTGGTTTTTGAGGAAGAAGTGGTTTAAGAGGAAGAGGTAGAGGGCAATATGATAAAAGAAATATCCAGTGTTATCATTGTAATAGGTATGGCCACTTTAATTATGAGTGTAGATTAAAAGAAGGTAATAATGATAAAAAAATCCATTATGCTCAAGAAGGAGATGAGAATCCTCTAGATAATTTAATTTTATCTTATGACAAAGCTAAAAATATTTCTAAAGATGTTTGGTATTTAGATTCAGGATGTTCTAACCACATGTCAGGGAATGATTTTTTTTTTCTATAATGGATGAAAGTTTTAAATCCAAGATCAAGCTAGGTGATGAAAAATCATTGGAGGTTACTACAAAAAGAGTTATGTAAGTCCATACAAAGGAAGGTATGAAGAGTGTTAAAGACATTTATTACACTCTAAATTTAAAGCATAATTTGTTGAGTGTTGGATAATTATGTGAGAAGAATTATAAAGTTGTATTTGAAAATCAACAATGTATAGTTTATGATAAGAATCAAGGAAATAGGGTGGTAACAGTTGTGCCTATGAAAAAGATTAGGATGTTTCCATTGAAGTTTGGTGAACATAAAAAGAACCTTGTCAATATGGCATATGAGGATACAAGTTGGTTGTGGCATCTCAAGTTTGGGCATTTAAATTTTCATAGTTTGAAGATTCTAACATCAAAAGCATTAGTTTCTAGTTTGCCTAAGGTTGAAGAGCACAAGGAAGTTTTTGAAGGATGTGCTAAAGGAAAACATGTAAGAGAGAAATTTACAAAAGGCAATGTATGGAGGGTCCATTATCCACTCCAGTTAGTTTCTTTAGACATTTATGGTCCTATGCAGACAAAGAGTTTGGGTAAGCCATCATATTTCATTACTTTTATTGATGATTACTCATGATAGTGTTGGGTTTATTTTTCAAGACCAAAGGTGAAGCTTTTGGGACATTCAAGAGGTTTAGATCTCTTGTATAAAATGAAAAATGGTGGAAAATCAAATGCTTAAGGACTGATCATGGAGGAGAATTTTGTTCAAAATCCTTTCAAGGTTATTGTGATATGCATGGCATTAGAAGACAATTCACCACTGCATACACACCTCAACAAAATGGTGTAGCTGAAATGAATAATCGTACAGTGGTGGATATGGCACGAATTATGCTACAATTAAAGGGATTAAGAAATTATTTTTGGGGAGATGAAGTTGCTACAAAAGTATATATTCTAAAACAGAGTCCCACTAGTGCACTTGACAAGATGACTCCGTATGAAGCCTGGCATGAGAGAAAGCTAAATGTTAATTATTAATTTTTTTTTGGTTGCTTACCCTATGTTCATGTCCCTAATCAATAGAGGCAAAAGTTAGATCCCAAAAGTGAGTCATGTATTTTTGTTGTATATAGTGAGGAAAGTAAGGCTTACAGGTTATATAATCCTCTCACTAATAGGCTTATTGTGTCAAGAGATATGGTTTTTGATGAAGGGAGAGTTTATGGTCATCAAAAAGGCCATATGGAGAAGTCAAAATATATTTTAAATGAAGTTATTATGGATGATATTGATCATGGGTAGCCCACTAATATTTCTATTCCAAGTGCTATAAATCCACCAAGTAACCCCTCATTTAGTTGTTCAATTCCAAGTGTAAGACCAGATTCAAGTCCTAGTTCTGCAAGGAAGGTAAGAAGATTGAGTGATAGTTATCAAAGGGGATCAAATCAAGCACATGAAGAAAATATAAGAGGTGAGACACTAAATTTTGCTTTACTTACCAAGGATGATTTTGAACCATCATGTTTTTAAGATGCATATACTAATGAGGTTTAGGTGCAAGCAATGCAAGAAGAGATGGATTCTATTCACAGGAATGATAGTTGGGAGCTTACAAAGCTTCCACATGACAAAAAGAAGATTCACACCAAATGGGTCTACAAGACTAAGTGTAACAGTGATGGAAGTGTTGAAAGGCATAAGGTGAGATTAGTTGCTAAAGGCTTCACCAAAAAGTATGGCATTGATTATGAAGAGACATTTGCACCAGTAGCAACACAAGAGACCATTAAAATGCTGATTTCATTAGTAGCTCAAAAGATTTGGAGCATCCATCATATGGATGTGAAAAGTGCCTTCTTGAATGGGTACTTAGAAGAAGAAGTATATGTGGAACAGCCATAAGATTTTGAAGTACAAGGAAAAGAAAATCATGTCTACAAGTTGAAGAAGGCTTTGTATGGCCTCAAACAAGCACCAAAATCATGGTATGCTAGGATTGATCGATATTGTCAAGATAATGGCTTTCAAAGAAGTAAGCGTGAACCTATCCTTTACTAAAAACAAAAAGTTAATGATATTCTAATTGTAAGTTTGTATGTTAATGACTTGTTGTATATGGGTAGTAGTTCTATGATGAAGGATGCATTCAAAGTTTCCATCATGAATGAATTTGAGATGAAAGATTTAGGCCTCATGAAATATTTTTTAGGAATGGAAGTTTATCGAAGGGAGAATAAAATTTTTATTTGTCAAACAAAGTCTACTAAAAATATGTCAAATAAATTTGATATGGTTGATTATAAGCCAGTCTCCACTCCAGTTGCTCATGGAGTTGTGTTGTGTAGAGATGATGGTGCTGAAAGAGTTGATGAGATAGTGTATAGAAGTATTGTTGGAAGCTTAATGTTTCTAACTCATACAAGACCTGATATTACTTATTCAATTTCACTTGTTTCAAGGTACATGGTAGAGCCATCAAAAATACATATGAAGGTAGCCAAGAGAATTTTGAGTATGTGAAAGGCACTCTAGATTTTGTTATTCATTAATACACTACTAAAAGGTTCAATATTGTTGGTTTTAGTGATTCTGATTGGGGAGGTAGTTTGGATGACTAAAAGTCAACATGTGGGAATTGTTTTTCTTTTGTTTCTGGTTTGATTACTTGGAGCTCAAAGAAGCAAAGTATAGTTGCCCTTTCTTCTACAGAAGTAGAGTATGTTGCAGTCACTTTAATATGTACACAAGCATTATGGCTTAGAAAACTTCTTAAAGAAATTGGAGAGATTCAAGTTCAGCCCACAGTTATTTTTTGTGATAATATTAGTGCTATTAAATTTGCCAAGAATCTAGTCGATCACAGTAAGATAAAACATTTTGATTTAAAGCATCATTTTATCTGAGATTTAGTGCAGATAAAGGTAGTAGAATTGAAATACATCAACACTATAGAATAGTTAGCAGATATCTTCATGAAAGCAGTCGCAATAGAATAGTTTTTGACACTCAGAGATCATATTGTGAGCCCTCTTACCATCAAGGGGGAGTATGTTGATAACTAATGCATGCATGCTTCCCTCACCACATGCTATTGCATCTCTTGACTGCAATCCTCATCGATGCATGAGATTATTTTATTTATAATTTGTTTTTTTAAATCAATTGTTAAAAATTTGTTTTTTAATCCCAACTGTAGTCTTTCTTTAGCACAACCAACAATTCATGATAAATGCATGTAGGTTTGTATTCTTTTTTAAGATGCTACGATGTTGCAGCGATGTCATATTTTTTCTATAAAAACATTAATAAAGACTATTATTTCACCTGAAAATAAAGATGTTTGGGTGCTCTATTTTTCCTTGAGTTTTATGCTCTATTTTTTTGCTGTTATCTCATAATTTGTGGGTATAAGAATTTGGTTTAGTTTTTAGATTCTATAGATTCAAAAGTTTTGATGCCATGGCTGAGGAATATTGATGTGGAATTTGTTCCATAGTTTTAGCAGTGAGAGAGGATCTTTAATGACACATGATTCACCATTGGATACAGGGGTACACCAAAAACTCAATTCTCTATTTTCATGAAATTGGTATCATGTATAGAACAACTCTTTAGATATAAAAGGAGGAAATTCATTTGTTCAATTGGATTTATTTGTGTTCACATACCTATTTTCATTTTTATTAAGATTTTGGAGTGTTTTAGTCGTGATGGTATTGTTTTTTATTGATGTTTTTAAATACATCAAAGACTTTAGTCTTGCGACAATTTTGAGGACAAAATTCTTATGGTAGTTATCTGATTTTTCTTGTAAATGATTTTATTAGAAAGAAAACAAGAGTCATAATGATAGTTGTTGGATTTTATGTGAATGCCACATGGAGGCAATTTACCGTTTAGGTGAGTAATATAGTGTAACATTTTTAAGTTTATTCTTTATTTTTTAATATGTAACGCTATTGTCCTTAGTTCTTATTTTAAATTTGTAAGAATTAAGGAGCTAAACAATGTTAGCCAGGATAAAAGAAGAAGTGACCTTGTTGTTTCTACATCCAATTCCACCCTGCAAACTCCTTTAGGCAAAGCATTCTCTTTCATTCTCAATATCGACATGGAAACAACATAGGGGTTTCGATAATTTCATTGCCAAGTGTAATTTAAAAATTTCTCATAAATATTATGGATATGAAAATATGAATGCTGGGAAAAAATGATTCTCACAAAGTTCTGTAAAAACAATATCTTATGTAATTTTCTATAATATGCAATATATGAAAATTTTAAAAATTATAATAAAAAATCATTCAAAATATTTATCACCATTATATCAATGTAAACTTAAAAAAATTGATATTTAGGTTAGTCTGAAAATGTGCATTTACTGAAAATTAGCGTCTACCTCGTCAGCCTTAGTGATTTGACAGGAATATGGCTCCTTCTTTTGGCTCTTACATACCACCTAGCATGACCCCCTAAATAAACTTAGCCTCAATTTTTTGTCACTGATCTACAACATCAGGCTCAACACAATGTCAATTGTGTTGAAAAGTGATGCTGAAGTGAAGTTCACTCAGTTCTATTTTTAGATTATTAGTATAAATTTAGTTTACATGAACAATTTTTTGTGGAGCTAAATTTAGACAGTTAGTTAATTTTTAGTTAATATATTTTTTAGAAAAAATAAAGACTTATAAAGGCTAGAGTTAGTTCTAGTTGCTATATTATTTAGATAAATTTAAAATATTTTATTCAATAATTATAAAAGCATGTTCACATGCAATTCTATTAATACATTTTAATTGATCGTTATTTTCAAGAAGGAGAATGATTCCAAGTTTTTGAAGAATAAGTATGTTTTTATTTTTTTTAATTCTTATTTCTTCTATATTATGAATATTGTATATATTTGGCTGTGATTTAATTTTATTTAAAATTCTACATCTGGTATCAGAACATGTATTTTTTTTTTGGGTTAAAGATTTAAAAGTTGGAATTTTGCCAAAAATTTATCATATCAAATTCTAACTTCTTGCCCATTCCAGAATTTGATGGAGATGAGTATGATTATTGGTGTATCAAAATGATCACTTTTTTGATAGGAAAATATTTGTGAGAGATTATTGAATTAGGTTGTGTAGAGCTAGCTGATTGGAATGCCCTCACAACAAATGATAAAATAGCTAAGAAGGAGGCTAAGAAGAGGAATGCTCAAGCTTTATTTCATATTAAAATAGCTCTAGATAAGAGATTATTTCCAAGAACTGCAGGAGAAAAGATAGTATAGGATGCTTAGAAGACTATAAAAGAAGCTTACCAAGGTAGTGATCAAGTCAAAGTTGTCAAAGTACAGACATTGAAGAGAGAATTCAAGAATTTGAAGATGCAAGATGCTGAAAGTGTGAGTACCTATTGTGTTAGAGTAAAAGATGTGGTCAATAAGATGGCTACACTTGGTGAAATTGTGAACAATGAGCTTGTGATCAAAAAAGTGTTCAGGACTTTCACACCAAGGTGGAACCATGTTGCCATAATCATAGAAGAAAGCAAGAATTTGTCTACCCTTCAATTTGATCATCTAGTTGGATCTTTGATGTCTCATGAAGAAAGATTGAGAGATTAATTTGGGGAAAGTGATGAGAAAGCTCTTTCCTCCAAATTACAAATCATAAAGAATGAAGATGCCAATAGTAGCATCAAAAGTAATCAAGGCCAAGGTAGAGGCCAAAATCAGAATTACTCAAGAGAAAATAGAGGTAGAGGTGGTTTTCGAGGAAGAGGTGGTTTCAGAGGAAGAAGTAGAGGCCGATTTGATAAAAGAAATATCCAGTGTTATCATTCTAATAGGTATGGCCACTTTAATTATGATTGTAGATTTAAATAATGTAATAATGATAAAAGTGTTCATTATGCTCAAAAAGGTGATGAGAATCCTCCAGATAATTTATTTTTATCTTATGACAAAGCTGAAAATGTTTCTAAAGATGTTCGGTATTTAGATTCAGGATGTTCTAACCACATGTTAGGTAATGAAAAACTTTTTTCTATAATGAATGAATGTTTTAAATCCAAATCAATCTTGGTGATGAAAAATCATTGGAAGTTGCTGCAAAAGTAGCTATGGAAGTCCATACAAAAGAAGGTATGAAGAGTGTTAAAGACATTTATTACACTCCAAAGATAAAGCATAATTTGTTGAGTGTTGGACAATTATGTGAGAAGAATTATAAAATTGTATTTGAAAATCAACAATGTATAATTTATAATAAGACTCAAGGAAATAGGGTGGTAACAGTTGTGCCTATGACAAAGAATAGGATGTTCCCATTGAAGTTTGGTGAACATAACAATAACCTTGTCAATATGGCATATGAGGATACAAGTTGGTTTCTAGTTTGCCTAAGGTTAAAGAGCACAAGGAAGTTTGTGAAGGATGTGCTAAAGGAAAACCTACAAGAGAGAAATTTCTAAAAGGCAATGCATGGAGGGCTCATTATCCACTCTAGTTAGTTCATTTAGACATTTATGGTCCTATGCAGATAAAGAGTTTGGGTAAGTCATCATATTACATTATTTTTATCAATGATTACTCACGATAGTGTTGGGTTTATTTTTTGAAGACCAAAGGTGAAGCTCTTGAGACATTCAAGAGGTTTAAAGACCTTGTAGAAAATGAAAAAGGGTGTAAATTCAAAATTTTAAGGACTGATCATGGAGGAGATTTTTTTAAAAAAGTCTTTCAAGGTTATTGTGATATGCATGCCATTAGAAGACAACTCACCACTAGTGCACTTAACATGCTACGAAACATGCTACAAACAAAGGGATTACGAAATTATTATTGGGGAGATGCAATTTCTACAGCAGTATATATTCTCAATCGGAGTCCCACTAGTGCACTTAACAAGATGACTCCATATGAAGCCTGGTATGAGAAAAAGCCAAATGTTAATTATTTCAATGTTTTTGGTTGCTTAGCCTGTGTTCATGTTCCTAATGAAAAGAGGCAAAAGTTAGATCCCAAAAGTGAGTCATGTATTTTTGTTAGATATAGTGAGGAAAGTAACGCTTACAGGTTATATAATCCTCTCACTAATAAGCTTATTGTGTCAAGAGATGTGATTTTTGATGAAGGGGGAGTTTATGGTCATACAAAAGGCCATATGGAAAATTCAAAATCTATTTTAAATGAAGTTATTATGGATGATATTGATTATGGGCAGCCCACTAATATTTTTGTTCCAAGCGCTACAAATCCACCAAATAACTCCTCATTTAGTTTTTCAATTCCAAGCATAAGTCTAGATTCAAGTCCTAGTTCTACAAGGAAGGTAAGAAGATTGAGTGACATTTATCAAAGGAGTTCAAATCAAGAACATGAAGAAAATCCAAGAGGTGAGACATTGAATTTTGCTTTACTTTCCAACGCTAATTTTGAACCATCATGTTTTGAAGATGCATATACTAATGAATTTTGGATGCAAGCAATGCAAGAAGAGATGGATTCTATTCACATGAATGACACTTGGGAGCTTACAAAGCTTCCAGATGGTAAGAAGAAGATTGGCACCAAATGGGTCTACAAGACTAAGTGTAACAGTGATGGAAGTGTTGAAAGGCATAAGGCGAAATTAGTTGCTAAAGGCTTCACACAAAAGTATGGCATTGATTTTGAAGAGACATTTGCACCAATAACAAGATAAGAGACCATTAGAATGTTGATTTCATTAGAAGCTCAAAAAAATTGGAGCATCCATCATATGGATGTGAAAAGTGCCTTCTTGAATGGGTACTTAGAAGAAGAAGTATATGTGGAACAACCACAAGGTTTTGAAATGCAAAGAAAAGAAAATTATGTCTACAAGTTAAATATGTTTTTGTATGGGCTCAAACAAGCACCAAGAGCATGGTATGTTAGGATTGATGGATATTTTCAAGAGAATGGTTTTCAAAGAAGTAAGAGTGAACCTACCTTCTACTACAAACAAGAATGTAATGATATTCTAATTGTAAATTTGTATGTAGATGACTTGTTGTATATGGGTAGTAGTTCTATGATGAAGGATGCATTCAAAGTTTCCATAATGAATGAATTTGAGATGAAAGATTTAGGCCTCATGAAATATTTTTTAGGAATGGAGGTTTATCAAAGGGAGAATAAAAATTTTATTTATCAAACAATGTATGTTAAATATATGTTGAAGAAATTTGATATGGTTGATTGTAAACCAGTCTCCACTCCAATTGCTCATGGAGTTGTGTTGTGTAGAGATGATGGTGCTGAAAGAGTTGATGAGACAACCTATAGAAGTATTGTTGGAAGCTTAATGTTTCTAACTCATACAAGACATGATATTGCTTATTTAGTTTCACTTGTTTCAAGGTACATGACAAAGCCATCATAAATACATATGAAGGAAGCCAAGAGAATTTTGAGGTATGTGAAAGGCACTCTAGATTTTGGTATTCATTACTACACTTCTAAAAGGTTCAATCTTGTTGGTTTTAGTGATTTTGATTGGGGAGGTAGTTTGGATGATTGAAAGTCAACATCTGGGAATTGTTTTTCTTTAGGTTCTGGTTTAGTTACTTAGATCTCAAAGAAGCAAAGTATGGTTGCCCTTTATTCTACAGAAGTAGAGTATGTTGCAGTCACTTCAGCAAGTACACAAGCATTATGGCTTAGAATTTTTTTTGAAGAAATTGGAGAGATTCAAGTTTAGTCTTCAGTATTTTTTTTTGACAACATTATTGCTATTAAATTGGCCAAAAATCCAGTCCATCACAGTAGGACAAAACATTTTGATTTAAAGCATCATTTTATCTGAGATTTAGTGCAGATGAAAGTAGTAGAATTGAAATACATCAACACTAAAGAACAGTTGGCAGATATCTTCACAAAAGCAGTTGCAATAGATCAATTTTTGACACTCAAAGATCAAATTGTGAGCCCGCTTAGCTTCAAGGGGGAGTATGTTGAAAAGTGATGCTGAAGTGCAGTTCACTCAGTTTTATTTTTAGACTATTAGTGTAAATTTAGTTTGCATGAACAGTTTTTTGTGGAGCTAAATTTAGACAGTTAATTAATTTTTAGTTAATATATTTATTAGAAAAAATAAAGCCTTAGAAAGGCTATAGTTTTAGTTGCTATTACATGCAAATTATTATTTAGATAAATTTAAAATATTTTATTCAATAATTAGAAAAGCATGTTCACATGCAATTCTATTAATACATTGTAATTGATCTTTATTTTCAAGAAGAAGAAGGAGAATGACTCCAAGTTTTTGAAGAATAAGTATTTTTTTATTTTTGCAATTGTTATTTCTTCTGTATTATGAATATTGCATATATTTGGCTGTGATTTAATTTTATTTAAAATTCTACAAATTGGTGGTCTCTTTTTAGCATTGATGATGTCTTCACCTGTGCCGATCCACGACGACCACTATTTCACCCGCAACAACAATTTCACTTTACACATTCTCTACCTGATGTTAGCTTTCAGAATGATTTCAGTGGTGGTTCACGGCAAATTCTCAACATAATTCCCTTCATTTGCCGGCTACTGTCAACAGTTTGAATGTCTTGCCGGTTGCACCACAACAATTTTAGCATCAAAATAGAAACAATGTCAATTTGCAGTCTCTTGATAACATTCAGCAAAAGCGTAATGTTATTGGGAGGATTTCTCGTCCTGTTACCATTCAGAATGTTTCGAGGGACTACCCACAGCAATCTCAGCAGCAACCACGTCTCAGTTCGACTCGTTCTATTGATTCGGTTAGCAGCGAAATGCGAGACTTCGACCGTCCTGATCACGACAAAGAAAAGCGGTCGACAAAAATAAGAAAATATGATGACTGAATTGGATTATAGGTTCTACAGTCAAAGGTTCTCAAGACGTGAAATTTCTGTTTTTGCTGTGTAATTTTCTGTTTCACTTGATGTTGCATTTTTCAACTGAATTTGTGTGAAAAGACTGTCGGATCGAAGTGAAGATAAAGCTTCGTTGCATAGTGTTTTAATCAACCTTTATAATCAAACATTTCTGGCGACCGTGTATAAGATGTCCGCATAACAAAGTTGAGATGTACGAATTTTTGCATAACTTAAATGGATCGAAATTATTATTTTATTTTATTGACGATTCACCTATATCAGGCCTTGGTCTCTAGATAGTCAGTGAATCCCAGTTGCCACCCTCAAGCCCTATTATGTAACTACAAAAATATGTGTTACACACCACAAAGACGCGAAATAAAATGATATTGATTTTTCAACATTTAATGTCAGTTTTTGATCACGGAGGACAAAATCGAAGGTTTTTAATAAGATAGTTAAATCAATAAATTTATTTGTAAGTTTGTCATTTATGAGAGTACATTTAGTATCGTATCAAGTGAAATATAATAAAGTTTTAAATATTTTTCTTATGATTTAATTTTTTTAATAATGAATTCAAATATCGTGTGAATTTTATAGCCCCAACACATATTTTTAGCCAAAAACCTTATAACATAAAAAACTATCAAAACTACAAATGGTGTTTCAAACATTCGAGAAAATATAGAAAATTTATTTTGAGTTCCTATTTGTAGGGCCGAAGGGTTGCCAAAATGTGTGTTGGTTCATGAATGATGAAATGGAATATATGTCAGGATGACAAGTCAATAAATTTCATTAGTGACATTTATTATAATTTTATGTTTGTTGGAAGGTTACAAATACATTTATTTTATGGTTTTTACATAGTGAAAGTTTCATTTTGTTTATTTGGTGTAAAATATGTGCATGTATAGATCATAGATTGGGTATGAAGCCGTTTATTTTATGTTATAATATTGAGTTATTATGTCGGCATAAATTAGGATAGGAATATTTTGAACATATAAGTTTTATTGATAACATTAGTATAATGTTTTTTTACAAATAACTTTTTCAATAGAAAATGTCTTTGGAAGGGTGTATCTATGCTCATCATAAAATGTGTATGTTTGAAAAAGTGAAAGCCTTATATTTTTTTAAAAAATTACTTATGGTTTAGTTTGTTGAGCATTTAAAATGTAATATTTTTTTATTATTTAAGATGATAATGGAGATTGAAAAATATTTTAAAATATATATTTTAATATGATTGCGGATTTAAAATATCAATAGTTTTGATTGTTTGATGTACATCTATCATATTCTAAAGACGCAATTATTTTCACATCATTTTTATTATAATGATGTTTGTAATAAAAAATATATGTGTATATTACACTTTAGTTTTTAAGGTGAAAAGGCTCAATTGGTAACATGGACAAGGGTTATTTAAAATAGTTTTGTTGACCAGGTGGTGAAAATGAAATCTTGACACCTTAAAAAAATTAATTAATAGCATTTTTTGGTTTTTTTCTTTTTTCATTTCACGATAAGGTTGTTGTGAAAAATGACATTTACTTTGTTTTTTCCATGAGTTGTAATATTTTTATGCAATGTTTCTTTCTCCACATAGCAAAACCTAAAGTATGATCCTTCGAAATGAAAAAACAAATGCCTTCAATTTTTAATATCTATGCATACATATACTAGATATCGGGTAGGAAATCATGGTGACTTAGGTTAAGATCTTAAATATCGTAGACATAATTATGCTAACAATTATTATTGTTCGATGCAAAAGGCATTAGGAATTTATGGGTCTCTTATCACCACAACAAGGAGGGGTGTTTTGAGACAATACTTTAATAAATAATCTCAAATTGAGATTAAAAAAAGTTGTGTATTGTCTCTAATATCATCTCAAAGAGAGTGTCTCTAATTACTGTTTCACCAGAGACAATATAGGATACTAATTTTTTTTAGAGACAATATCATTTTTGTCTCTTGAGAGATAATATTATTTTTGTCTCTCAAGAAACAATACAAAATATTTTTTTGTCTCTTAAGAGACTATCATTTTAATCCCAACTATTGTCTCTCAAGAGACAAAATTAATTTAATGAAATTAAAAAAAACTAAATTTTTCTCAGTCCAACCAATTGATAAATATAATCAATGACATCGAAACATCTAATGATTGTTAGTATAGAAAAAATTATAGAGTAATTTGGATGGAATAATCTTGTGCCGATAGCTTGTGGGTCTACAAGTATTTTATTATATCAAAAAAACAAATAGAAGGGTGCCTAGATGTTGTTAACCCTTTTAAAATGGTAAAGGGATGAACTTCAATATATTTTAGTGAAATCCATTCCTAGAAATATGTAACTCATCTAGAAACTTCATGATATTCAATTTTTTTCAATCTTACCATACCAACTTTTGGTATGTTACTGATCTTAAGAGTAATTTAAAAATATTACTCTTCTTCCTTTGTTGATCCTTGCTCAGAGTTGCCTCCATAAAAAAACCAATATTTTGTTAATATTTTCAATGTGCTTTCGTAAAACTATAAAAAAGAAACTAGTGCTTTTAAATTGTTCTCTAATATGTTCATACAAATTTATTCCTCCAACCCAACACTGCCATCCATTTTTCATGAAAGGATAACTAAAATAAAAACATAATCACATATTCAAAAAATAAAACATAAGCACGTATTCAAACAACTAATAGTAGAATACAACCTCATTATAAACATTTTTTGTTGCACAATCTTGTATGGATATTTTGTAGAAAGTTGTATAATTGAATTCTTTGAATACATTCAATAAAAGAAATCAGCAATGTAGTGATCCATGTCCAACCCCAAGTAAATAATAGCCTAAATGATTGCCGAAGGTCACTTACTTTTTCCATTTTCATCTTTTTTCATGCTTTTGTATGTCTGGATAAAGAGAAACAGTATTTATAACTTAAAACAATAGCAAATAAAACCTAAAATAGCTAATACATAAAAGAAGTATACGAACAATACTTGTAGATAAATCTTTACATGGGAAATAATCATTCCTTTCATGTCCATTGAACTACCCTAGTTGTTGCCCCTACATTGATTTTCATTTCGAATGGGAGAAAAGCTCTTAGGATCTCCATTTATTTATTTTCTTTATATTAATCATGGCTATGAAGATTGAAAACCATTTTGCATATAGCAGTAAAAATTTTAGTCATGAATGCAAATATTATTCATTATTGTGAGGATAAATTACACTTACTTTCTTGGCCACCAAGGTGTTCAACACCAAGCATAAAATAATGATGAAGATCTAGAGTCCAATGAAGGTGAGGCATTTTTGAACAATCATATTGTTTGACACTCCCCTCTACAGTGCTAGTGCTGAAATTCTTCACCATACCTACTG
>JARHVA010006425.1:735000-737500 GCA_037957365.1 Torreya grandis
ATGTGTATAAGTTATGTACATTTATAGATGTTACAATTAGAGATTCAAATAAAATCCTAAGGTTAGAAAGGAAAAATAGTCGAGGAATATAGGCCATTTATAGGATGATGATATTTTTCATTTAGTTAAAACTACCTATAATTCCTGAACGTTTATTGATCATAAGCACCTTAAAAGGATTGATTGATATGTTTCAATGTTGCAACTCAGTCTATATATAGATAGAATTCTGAGTGCAAAGGGGTAAAACCCTTGTTTTAGGTGAAGATATAATCCCATGTTTGAATGAAGTGATGGTCATAGTAAGCATGTGTATTTGGTTTAGTTAGAAGGATTAAAGGCACCTAATAATTCATATAATAATATATACAAATTGATTTCAAGTGTGCTTACAGTTTATGCCTTGTTTTGAATACATAGACGCCTATTTGATAGGGTACTATTATGTCTATACTATTAATTAGTAGATTATTATTGTGTTCTATTTAATTAATGGGTATGTGAGTTTACACTAAATTTAAGTGAAACTTAAGTATTAGGCTAGTTTTTAAGTCTATAGGTTATATAAATCCTAGTTCACAAGACATAATCAAGAAATAAGAGAGAAGATATAACAATGTATGTAATAAGTGTGTGATGGCATAAAGATGCTGAAGAATGATGGAATAAAGATTATAAATAATGATTATCTTATGTAGAAAATTGTTTTAACAATGTGAAATAAATCTCAATCAAGTATAAATGAACGAAAATAATGAATAATCTTGCATTTTGTTACATAGGCAAGTTATGAGAGATGAGGATATGAACCTCTGTTTGAACATGGATTAAGTATCTTATAAAGAGGGTGGAATCATAGACATTATGTGGAGTGATTAGGTAGATGTAAATCTATTTTCATTAGGATAATAAACCTTTAACTAAAACCCTAAAGAAACAAAGTCAACTTTCATATTTATACAGGTAGTAAGGTAACAAAAAAAGATGTCGTTTCATGCATAGTAGGGATTAGGACTTATTTTAGGGAATTTGAAAGTTGGGAAAAGTTAATTAAGAGTTCATATACCTAAATAAGGTCTTATGTTATCTTAAAATACTAATTGAAACTAAAAACTCAATAATTGAGGGTTACCCCTATTATGCACAATCATTAAAGTGTACAAAGTTGACTACATATTCATTTTTTTGAGTAATTTAAGGATTGAATAAAGACTATGGAAGATTGGAAAGGTATAAGGGGATTGGGAAAAATATTTTATAAGTGATTTGAAATGTTGTGTATCATGAGATATGGAATTATATGTGGTCTTGGCCCTATGCAGGCCTAATAAACCCTAGAACTAGGGTTTCAGTGTTTCCCAAAAAGTATAACATTGAAAAATAATCAAACCTTTTGATTTTTTACTTATGAACATGTGTGAGGATACTAATTTAGTTTTGAGGTGATATAGTATAGACAAGTATGTATATTAAGGACTGAGTTGTAATAAGGCTAGAATGAGGCCTAATTAGTAAGGTCTAATGATGGCAAAGGGGTATGTAAGTATAATTAAATCAAGAAATTTTTTATGGAGTATATGAGCATGGAGAATCTATATAAAGTTTAACAATCTCAATATAGTGCATGGATTTGTCAAAAGAAAGGTAGACATGAAAATAGGGCTACTAACTAGTGAAGCATTATCTGAAATAGTTGAATTACACAAAATAATAAGTATGTGGGTTGAGAAAATTTTATGCTTCATAACAAGGCCATTTATGGTTGATATTTTATATATTTTAGGATTCACTTCCATTCAAAAAGTTATATAGAAATTCCTTTAGCTAATGTATCTTGGTTTGTAGAACAATGGCCTCAAAATGGAATTTTTATTAATGATATGTCAATTATGAATTAGTAATTAGTGACAAAAATAATATTTTAGGAAAATAAATTATCCAAAAACAAACAATACAAGGGGTATGAATATTTTGACATACACTAAAACACACATCTTTCATTAAGATTGACAATTGATAGTTTGGTGTGTATTGCAAATTTAGAAAAGAAAAGTAACAAACAATAAGAATTGCAATTCTTGATTTAGTTTCTCATGTGTCTCAATTGAAAATCACTAACAAATTTTGATGTTAAATTTGGTTTCATGCTTTGGTTATTTAATTATTCTAGGGCATTCATATTATGTTTTGCCAATAGGAAAGCCTATTGTAAGATAGAAACCCAATTCAAAAAATATATCTATTTGATTTTTATTGCCACTAACTTTTTAACTAACCTTTTTGAAACGTGGTAGGCATAACTCCTAATGTAGTTTGATTGATAATAATCAAGATATATAATCAAAATGTGATCCATTTTTTATATTTATCTATGATATCTATAAAAAAGATACATGAATAATTCTATCCAAAATACATGTAGCACCTCTCTATAATATAAAACACCTCTCTACAATATAATACACTTGTAGATAGAAGTTTCAAACTTTTAACCTACTAC
>JARHVA010006425.1:745000-752500 GCA_037957365.1 Torreya grandis
GTAGAGATTTGTATATGATATAAATGAAATATTTTCCTTTTGGCTTTGCCTTTGCGATAATAATCATACGTACAAATAAAAAATTTCAATTCAATTACTTGGCCAATAAATATTAAATGTTTATAATATAATTATGTGTATAAATTATGTACATTTATAGATGTTACAATTAGAGATTCAAATAAAATCCTAAGGTTAGCAAGGAAAAATAGTCGAGGAATATAGGCCATTTATAGGATGATGATATTTTTCATTTAGTTAACACTACCTATAATTCCTGAACGTTTATTGATCATAAGCACCTTAAAAGGATTGATTGATATGTTTCAATGTTGCAACTCAGTCTATATATAGATAGAATTCTAAGTGCAAAGGGGTAAAACCCTTGTTTTAGGTGAAGATATAATCCCATGTTTGAATGAAGTGATGGTCATAGTAAGCATGTGTATTTGGTTTAGTTATAAGGATTAAAGGCACCTAATAATTCATATAATAATATATACAAATTGATTTCAAGTGTGCTTATAGTTTATGCCTTGTTTTGAATACATAGACGCCTATTTGATAGGGTACTATTATGTCTATACTATTAATTAGTAGATTATTATTGTGTTCTATTTAATTAATGGGTATGTGAATTTACACTAAATTTAAGTGAAACTTAAGTATTAGGCTAGTTTTTAAGTCTATAGGTTATATAAATCCTAGTTCACAAGACATAATCAGGAAATAAGAGAGAAGATATAACAATGTATGTAATAAGTGTGTGATGGCATAAAGATGCTGAAGAATGATGGAATAAAGATTATAAATAATGATTATCTTATGTAGAAAATTGTTTGAACAATGTGAAATATATCTCAATCAAGTATAAATGAATGAAAATAATGAATAATCTTGCATTTTGTTACATAGGCAAGTTATGATAGATGAGGATATGAACCTCTGTTTGAACATGGATTAAGTATCTTATAAAGAGGGTGGAATCATAGACATTACGTGGAGTGATTAGGCAGATGTAAATCTAGTTTCATTAGGATAATAAACCTTTAACTGAAACCCTAAAGAAACAAAGTCAACTTTCATATTTATACAGGTAGTAAGGTAACAAAAAAAAGATGTCGTTTCATGCATAGTAGGGATTAGGACTTATTTTAGGGAATTTGAAAGTTGGGAAAAGTTAATTAGGAGTTCATATACCTAAATAAGGTCTTATGTTATCTTAAAATACTAATTGAAACTAAAAACTCAATAATTGAGGGTTACCCCTATTAGGCACAATCATTAAAGTGTACAAAGTTGACTACATATTCATTTTTTTGAGTAATTTAAGGATTGAATAAAGACTATGGAAGATTGGAAAGGTATAAGGGGATTGGGAAAAATATTTTATAAGTGATTTGAAATGTTGTGTATCATGAGATATGGAATTACATGTGGTCTTGGCCCTATGCAGGCCTAATAAACCCTAGAACTAGGGTTTCAGTGTTTCCCAAAAAGTATAACATTGAAAAATAATCAAACCTTTTGATTTTTTACTTATGAACATGTGTGAGGATACTAATTTAGTTTTGAGGTGATATAGTATAGACAAGTATGGATATTAAGGATTGAGTTGTAATAAGGCTAGAATGAGGCCTAATTAGTAAGGTCTAATGATGGCAAAGGGGTATGTAAGTATAATTAATTCAATAAATTTTTTATGGAGTATATGAGCATGGAGAATCTATATATAGTTTAACAATCTCAATATAGTGCATGGATTTGTCAAAAGAAAGGTAGACATGAAAATAGGGCTACTAGCTAGTGAAGCATTATCTGAAATAGTTGAATTATACAAAATAATAAGTATGTGGGTTGAGAAAATTTTATGCTTCATAACGAGGCCATTTATGGTTCATATTTTATATATTTTAGGATTCACTTCCATTCAAAAAGTTATATAGAAATTCCTTTAGCTAATGTATCTTGGTTTGTAGAACAATGGCCTCAAAATGGAATTTTTATCAACGATATGTCAATTATGAATTAGTAATTAGTGACAAAAATAATATTTTAGGAAAATAAATTATCCAAAACAAACAATACAAGGGGTATGAATATTTTGACATACACTAAAACACACATCTTTCATTAAGATTGACAATTGATAGTTTGGTGTGTATTGCAAATTTAGAAAAGAAAAGTAACAAACAATAAGAATTGCAATTCTTGATTCAGTTTCTCATGTGTCTCAATTGAAAATCACTAAAAAATTTTGATGTTAAATTTGGTTTCATGCTTTGGTTATTTAATTATTCTAGGGCATTCATATTATGTTGTGCCAACAGGAAAGCCTAGTGTAAGATAGAAACCCAATTCAAAAAATATATCTATTTGATTTTTATTGCCACTAACTTTTTAACTAACCTTTTTGAAACGTGGTAGGCATAACTCCTAATGTAGTTTGATTGATAATAATCAAGATATATAATCA
This sequence comes from Torreya grandis, assembly GCA_037957365.1. NCBI lineage: Eukaryota > Viridiplantae > Streptophyta > Pinopsida > Cupressales > Taxaceae > Torreya > Torreya grandis. The sequence continues at coordinate 747,477 of JARHVA010006425.1, forward strand.
AAATGTGATCCATTTTGTATATTTATCTATGATATCTATAAAACACTGAAATCACTTACCTGCACTTGGAACATCATGCAACACAAGTTGGCATGATGATCAAATCATCTCATCTAACATTTAACAATGTATACATATAACATATGGTCCCATAAATAATTTTATCTATGCATTTCTGCAAAACATGGTGTATCACTTATGTTCTCCTACTAGGTACACAAACCTGATTGACATAGTGATTGGACAATTATCTCAATTAATTAAATAGTAATTATGGCCAACAACCTTCCTGGATCTATTCAATCTATATACCATCCAATTATATGTGTTGTACTTATAATATATCAGACCCATCCTTGATCTTGATCCTAGTCCCATTTACCATCCAATTATATATGTTGTAATTATAATATATGGGAAATATAGTGATTACATGCGCTTTGCACTAGACAAGAACTTAAAGTTTACTACACCTTTTGCCAAAGCATTTATCATTTTTGTTCATATAAAATATTTGAGAGATATTTGGTTATATCTAAGATTCTTGTCATGTAAATTTCATTTAAAATAAGGATTTGTTGAAAGCTCATTTTTCTAGATATCTATAAGTATAATTAATATAATCAGTTATATTTTTTAGGAACTCTATGTGGTATGACAAATATTGAAGAAGGGAAAACAAGGCCCAAATAATGGGGAACAATTTAGGATAAATGATGTCTTTGATACCACTCCTTCAAAGAGAGATTTATACATAGTGTAAAAATGGAGTTGTGAAGGATTTGCCTTATGGTTATATGGCAACATTACCTTGCTATGTCTATTACTGTGATTAGCATTGTTGATAATTGATACTAGGTCAAATATAATTTGGTAGTGTATGACTCTAATATAAAAATCAACCACAAAAAGATAGGTTTTGGGATGAATTAGAATTCCTTGAGGATTCAATACTTTGGTAGGTAATTTTTCTTTGCCTTTACCACACCTCACTATGTTTGAGATATCTAATTCTCACGATAATAGATTTGGCATTGTTCATACAATCATGATAGATTAAGAGGAGGAAGAAATTAATATGATTACACATTGCATTAAAATTTGAATTTCCCCCATAAGGTGGTAACTCTTTTGTAAAGTTACTACTATGTAAACAATGGACCTTCATAGTATATATTGACTATTATATTAAAATGTATATAGTTTCAATATACACAATGGTGATGTTATGTTTCACCTATTTTTTTACTCCTTCAAGAGTCTTAGTTATTAGTTATCTATAAGGAGAATGTAACATGGCCTTTTAACATGTACATCTGGATTAATAGTTCTTTTCATGGTGACTTTCATATCCTTTGAATGTTTGACCTAATAATATGAAAATTAATGCATTGATATGTGGATTACTATAATTCATATGTTTGTGTTTTTGTTAACTCACAATTTAAAGGATAAGTTATGACAGATAATTAATTGATGGGGTTTATAAACTAAGGGTTGTGTGTTGCTTAAAATTTTTTGGTGCACACACATTCACACATTATTTGTATGAGAGATGTTGGGTCCCTAGTAGCACACACCCCACCTGGCTTTCTGATATGGAATAGTAACTAAGGTGACTAGTGAGTGACTATTGATTTGATGTAATTAAATGAAGAAATTTTGGCACAGTGGGTGGGTAAGCTATTATTGATTTAGATTTGAATTGATCAAAACCTGAACTTTACCTCTATAATGGGATTGAAACATTAATGAGTTATTTCTCAAGGAGCAATGAAAAAATTGCAATTGTGAATGAGTGTTGCTAAAGAAGGTGTCCTATTTTTTTCCATCTATGGTATCAGGATTACTTTTTTTCAAATCCAAGAATATGTAAATATCCAAGACATTTATTTCTTCCAAATCCAAGAATATGTAAAGATATTTTAAATTGATTTCATGAAATAATTATCTATAGATTACCTGTAACATCAAAAGCAGATGATTAAATATTCAAAATATCTTCCCACTTCATTTTATTTGATCCTTTTTGTGATTCCATTAGAAGAAAACACAAATGAAATTGATAACTAAACTTATTTCAACTTCACAAGAATTTTGGTTTATATTTTAAATAAAACCTATGTCTAAAGTTTATTAAAGTAAATTCTTGGGTCACAATGCCTAACCCAAGAGAATGAAGATTGAATATTTAAATTGTAATTTACCAACTATCAAGAGGAGATTGTTAATTCAAAAATTATTATAACATAAAATGCCAATTTTAATTCTTATCTATAATGCAAATCTCTGAAATATAATTATCTATTATGAAATGTATATATATGTTATGTGATATTTAATTAGTGTTTATCCAGTGATAGTTTGAATGCAAAGCAAAATTTATCATTATGGTTTGGATTACCTATTTGCCTTTACATTAACTCTTTTTGACATATGATTTTTTTATAAGCCATGAAATTGGGGAAAACCTTAATAAACTTCTAGGTGGTTATAGTACATAGAACCCAAGCCACCACCTTTATGGCTTAGAATTCCCAAATTATAACAATTTTATTTTGGCAAGGCTACTTAACTCAGATGAAATATACATAAATTCAATGTATTTTGATTCTAAATTCATTTGACATATTTGGATTTCATTTTATTTGTAGGAAGGTTAATTGGAGAGAAGCCATGTTTGATGACCTTTGGTTGTGGTGGAAGTTTGTTTGGGTTTTATATTATATTATTTGTTTAACTATTATTTCATTCCTTTCGAAGGCAAGATGGCATGTGACTTTAATAGGCATCTAAAAACAGATCTGTATCATGAACTTCCACATGTGCTTGAATGGATTAACTATTCCATTATGCATTAATCATTATTTATATTTTGAGAAGTAAATTATTTATTGTGGGGCTCAAATAGATAATATGTTCTAACTTTGTTTACACCCTTATTTTGTTCACAAGGTGGTGCATAAAATAAGATGAAGCTTAAATTTTATTTGGCAAGGTGGTGCAAGAAGTCAAGTCCAAAATTCTATACATATAAAACTTGATAAAAAATTAAAAAGATGAAGAGGTCCAAGCAATGGCTATAGTTATGGAGATACCATATTACATTATTATGTTATTCTAGTAGGAGTTTCCATAATGTTTCTTGTATTAATACTTACATTAAAACCATATGGAACATATAAACGTAAACTTCCTCCAGGACCCAAAGTTATTCCTATAACTAGCCACTTTCATCTTCTTATTCACAAAATGAAGCCAATTCATTAAATTATATATTCACTCCCAACACACTATAGACCTATCATGCATATCAAATTTGGTAATTTCCCTATTTTAGTGATCAATTATTCTAACTTATCCAAAGAGTGTTATAGAGTAAATAACAAATCTTTTGCATCTCATCCTCAACTTAGACAAGGCTAGCATTGGGTTACAATTTTTATATGTTGGGATGGGATCCTTATGGACCTTATTGGTGAAATGCAAGAAAAAACTATACTATGGAGCTTCTGTCCTCTAAAAAAATTTAATAATTCAAACCCAAGAGAATGACAAGGATTTGTAAAGAAGTGAATTTTCTTTTTCAACACTCAAAGATGTAGAATATTGTTAACATGAGAAGTTTTTTATCCCATTGAATTTTAAATTTTGGGTAACAATGATCATAGGTGAATTATATTTTGTAGAGGAATTAGGGATTTCAATATATTTAGTTACCCATCTGATTAAAGAGGCATTTATGCTCTATGGAGTAACTATTATTGGGGATTATGTTCCATGGTTTAAATCACTTTATTTACACCGGTATGCAAAGGCTATGAATAAAGTTTAGGGGAAATTATATTTGTATTTAGAGAGAATTGTGGAGAAGCACAAATAGAAGGGATTAGAGGAGGGAGAGATAGGAGACTTTGTTGATGTGTTGATCTCACAGGTAGAGGAGAATGGTGAAGTAAATCATGTTAAAGATGTATTTATTAAGGAAAATGTAATGGTAAGATGTTTTATTTTTGAATTTTTAGTTTGTAAATTCTTCTATAAATGGTGGATATACTATTGGAATAGTGTAGAGATTCCTTATTTGATTTACCTAGGATTCACATAATGTTCATTTAGTGACACATCTCATAAATTTATGCTAAACAACCACCTAATGTAGTAGATAGCCTAGTTAAAATAGAACTTTAGGAATTTTATATTAAGGTATAAACAAGTATAAAACAATAATAATATATTTTTCAATAATATATAAATATCACTTTTTACATTTGATCTTAAGTTATATACTAGTACCAAACAACAACAGAATGCACTCTACCTGAATAACATTTGGTCATGATAGAAATAATAGTAAATTTTATGTATTACTCAATCTATCATGATGGATATATTGCATTTTACTTCTTATAACAAAAAAATAAATAGATTCACAACTTGTCATGACGGCCCTGCTAACAAAAAAATCATTTGAAAAGGATAGTTATTTTTTTGTCTGACAAGTTTATTGGAGTATTTTTATATCTAATAGAAAAATACATATTTTTTGTTTTTGAATCAAAGAAGAAATAATTTAAACATATATATTTCTTATTTACAAGATTATGATAGAAGTCAAACATATCAAATCATTGCTAAGATATTTGACCCCTATTCCTCTTCCTATAGATGTGTTGAATACCCTATTTGTGAAGGGTTTATAGATAGACTATACTCAAAGGGAGGTAGCTCACATATTTATTGGTTTGGTAGGATATAAGGGAATGAAACTTGAAAATAAGGATCCCAAACATCTTAAAGGAGATAAAGACAAAGATAGAGATAATGTCATTCTATGCCTTGCTTACTTCATGTGTGTAACCTCTGTAATATCGATAATGAAAGTTTTATAGGGTTATAAGATGGATGAAAATGACCTCCATTCACACACCTTAATAATAAAAATTTCATCAAATGGTTGTCATGGTAGGGGAATACCAAGTTCTTTGCATGTTGGTCAGTACCAATCATATAAAATGTGAAGA
>JARHVA010006425.1:765000-917463 GCA_037957365.1 Torreya grandis
TCTACAATGACTATCACCATTAGATCAAATTTAAGAAGAATATATCTGAACATATTCTCTATTCTTTTTTTTAAAATTTATTTCCCTTCTATTCTAACTCGATTCAAAAGACCTTGAGTCCTAGTAATAAAATCTTGAATGGACTCATCTTCTTTCGTATTTAAATTTTCAAAATATCTTCTTAAATTTTGATATCTTACCAATCTAACTTTATCATAGCCTTGATATTCAATCTATAAACCCTCCAATGCATCATTTTATTTTATCATACCAAAAATATGGGGGCAAATTAAATATCCATTATGGATTGGATAGCAAATAGTGATCGATTATCCTTCTTTAGATCTTCTTTCAACTAGGTTCACTGGTTTGTTGTCAAAGAATTTAGAGCATTATGATTTACATATTTTGCATATCCCACTTCCACTAATTGTTAAATATATTAAGATAATAATAGGGTATTCATCTTAATACTCCAATAATCATAGTTTTCTCTTGTAAAAAATAGAAGCTGAAATGGAAAGTTTCTACTATTTGTCATTCTGGAGATAATTAATAAGATGGTATTGCTACTTGCATAATTAAATTTTAAATCTTGGATTTGATATCAATTACAAGGAAAATAAATATAAGCTCTAACATGATACTGAGATTTCATAAAATAATACAAACTAAATATGATATTCTAATGCTCAAGAAAATAAAATAATATTCATATATCTACTATGAAATGAGTAAACAATAAAGACTCAAAAGAAGAATTTTTTATTCAATTAATTAATCACAGTTCATTCTCTTGATATATAATTAATAAGTAGAATTAAAATCAAAGAGTATAACCAGCATTGCAATAATAGTAAACAAATAATTTTTAAAACTATACTACCCTTAGTTTAATCTAAATCTAAATAATAAATCTTATGCATTAGTTGAAAATCAAGTAAACAATAGTCTATAAATAAATAATTAGAAATAAACTATCATGAACATTTTATTCTAAATCAAATTGTCTATACCTCATGCATCAATTGAGTATAGAGTAAACAACAATCTATAAATAAATAATTAGAAATAAACTATCAAAAACATCTTCTTCAAAATCAAATTCTCTTGATTTGATTTCAATTCGAGCATAGCTTCAATAGTTTTGATGCCATGAGTGAGGAATATCGATGTAAAATTTGTTCCTTAGTATTTATGAGGATATTTAGGGGAATATGAGTCACCATTGGAGAGGTAAGGACACTAAAACTCAATTTTATATTTTTGTAAAATTGGTATTATGTACAATGTGAATATCTAGATGTAAAAGCAATAAAATCACTAAGACAGTCAGATTCATTTATGTTCACCTACCTATTTTCATTTTATTTAAGGTTTGGGATTATTTAGTTCTGATGCTATTATTTTTTTTTGAATTTTTTTAAGTGAAACATAGATTTTAATCTTATGACAATTTTGAGGACAAAATTTGTATGGCAGTTATCAAATTTTTATTGCTTTGAGGACAAGTGTTAAGACATTTTTTTTATAAAATATTATATTTTATGAATCTATAAATAATTTTATCATAAAGATAATTATAGGTAGAATGATAGTTATTGGACTTTATGTTAATACCTCACGGAGATAGTTTATCGTTTAGGTGAGTAATAAAGTGAGACATGCTTAAGTTTATTCTTTAAATTTTAATATGCAGCCTCATTTTACTTATTTATTATTATTTTAAATTTGAGATTTAGATCAATTTGTGTTGACTTAATTTCATTTCATGCATAACTTCAATTATTATGACACCATGGCTGAGGAATATCGATGTAAAATTTGTTCCATAGTCTTCAAAACAAGTGAGGATCTTGGTAAGGATTTTTAAATGTATAAAAATAAACCACTGCCTAGAAAGGAACCAGATAATCATAGAATATATGCAATATTCATAACCATAAGAGACACATAAAAAGTAGAGAATAGCCAAAATAAAAATATTTTTTAAAATTATTTGAATCATTCTCCATAATAATAAATATAAATTATAATGTAGTAATAGAATTACATGTGAACATGCTTTTATAATTAATAAATAAACACATTATAAATTTATCTAAATAATAACTTGCATGAAATATAAACTAAAGTTAACTCAAGCCTTTCTAAGGCTTTATTATTATTAAAAAAAATTATTGAATATTAACCAATTATTAAACCACATGCATGATTGAAACTAATGTAGAAGTAGGACTCAACATCAATTAACAAATATTCTCCCCTTTGATGTTGAGTGAACTAACAATTTGGTCTTTAAGTTTCAAGAATTGAACTTTTACAATACCTTTATTGAAGATTTCTACAACCTGTTCCTGTGTGTTTATCTACTTCAATTATACATATTTATTCTACACCAAATCTTGAAAAAAATTATATTTAAAATCAAAATGCTTTGACCTATTGTGATACAATGAATTGGCTAGTTTGATATCACTAACATTATCACAAAAAAATATTGTAGGCAGAATTTGTTTCTCCCCAATTTCTTGTAGAACTTTTTAGAGCTATAATGCTTGTGTACCTACTAAAGTGACTGTAATATATTATGATTTTATTGATGAAATATTAAATAAAATTTGATTATTTTAAATCTATGTAACCAAACTATAACCAAGTGAAAAATAATTCCTAGATATTGACTTTTGGTCATCCTAACTAACAGTGCCCCAATCAGAATCAATAAAACTAAAAAGTTCAAACTTTTTAGTAGCATAAAAATGAATACCAAATCCAATATTACATTTCACATGATTCAAAATTATATTAGATACCTTCATATGAATTTTAGATGGCTTAGACATATATCTTGATATAAGAGAAACTGGATAATTAATATCTAGTCTTGTGTGAGTTAGAGACATTAAGCTTCCAACAATACTTATGTAAGTTACATCGTCAACTCTTTCGACACCATATTCTCTACATAGCATAACTCCATGAGAAATTGGAGTAGAGACTAATTTATAGTCAACCATACTGAATTTCTTCAATGTATCATTTGCATACTTTGTTTGACAATTGAAGATATTATCTTTACATTGATGAAACTACATTCCTAAAAATTATTTCATGAGACCTAAATATTTCATTTCAAATTATTTTATCATTATAATTTTGAATTCACCTTTCATCTTAGAATTACTACAAATATACAAAAATATCATCAACATACAAATTTATAATAAGGATATCATTACATTCTTACTTGTGTTAAAGTGTAGGCTCACTTTTGCTTCTTTTGAATCCATTCTATTGAAAATATCCATCAATCCTTGTATAGCATGCTCTAGGTGATTTTTTGAGGCAATGCAAAGCCTTATTCAACTTGTAGACTTGACATTATTTACCTAGTGTATACACAATATTTTTTTAAATTTTATTGATTACTAGTACTTTGTATCTTGTAGGAACATATTGAGTCTCAATCTCTCTAAGTGCATGCCTTAAGGGGTGCACCGGGAAATAAACAAGTAGACCATTTGTGCTTTGTAAGATTATTGTCCCTTCTACCACTTGCCATATACATAATCATCTCCTAAAAGCCATTTATCCTAAGCTTATTCTTTATAGCATTACCCATTCCAGTATTTTGCCATGTTTTATCCTCCATTTCTTTCTTTAATTTTATTTTAGACAATCGGCTGTACTAAGTCATTTGGGTCAACCCTACAAATTCTAAGGGTATTTTTCACTATGTGTTTTTTAGACCTTTAGCCAACCTAGCTCAGACCTAGTTAATTATTCTGGAAAACATATGGTTTTTAAACATGTACCTATATTTATTGACATGTACCTACATTTATTGAAATTTAAGTGAATATTGGAAATATATATATATATATATATCTAAAAATAATTGTGTTCTATGGCAATCAAATTTTTAACAAATAGATTGAAAATGGTTATATGCTAACAAAATAAATGCATATGAAAAAATATCAAAGATATACTTATTATAGTTATAGTGTGGAGAAGGAATTGAGAATATGTAGGATCTAATTGTTTGAATAGTATGGATGAAATAACCATGGCGATAGTAGTTTCAACAACAACCTTAGTTATAGGTGTGTTTTTCATGATTTTATAAACTATTCTATAAGTATTTATATCATCTAGTTTCTACTGGTAATCTTGTAATTTTATCTCAATAATTATGGGGAAGGTAAAAGTATGACACAAATAGAGAGCACATCTAATTGAGTTTTACAACATTTTAGTATGATAAAATTATAATTATCACACAAAATACAAAGATATTTTTTGAACTTGCACATATATAGTCTTAGGATCTACTATAGTTTTAATTATATAATCTTTTCCCCATAAAATTACATCCATAACATTCTCAATCTCATTACAAATTAATCCTCCAAATTCTATGACACCCCATGCCAACATTATGGTGGTGAAGACCATAAGGAAACCAATTTTTTTATTGTCTCTTACATCATAGTATCCTCCCACTATGTCAACCTACAAAAATATAATGCATTCAGAAATTTAACAAGGTAGAAGAATTAAAATGGAAATGAATGAAATTTTGAATAATCTAAATAGCTTAGTTTAGCTGGAGATAAATTAAAAATGTTCTCCATCATTGAATACACATAGATAGCCTTTAAGCTAAGCTACAAAAACATCTTATGAATTTTTTTTATATTCAATCCCATAGATTTCTCAAAACCAATATCATATACATATTAAATATAGCACATACATAGCTACACAATTTTTTGTTTTCAATTTATAATGTTTAAATACTTATATTTTGTTGAGAACCATCTTGAAGAGTAGAATTTTTTATCCAATTTATGCATTGATTTTCAGGAAGCTTGGCTAGTCTTTGACCTTCAAATAGAATTATAAAATACTTTAAAGCATATTTATAACCTTTTTTTAAAGGGTAGATACATGTATTATTTGTTGGTGCCACCAAAAATATTACGAACACAAAAAATTGATCTATATGAAACATCTTCATGATTTTATTATTTTACATAAATGTTATTATTCCCACTTAACTATAATGCTTCTAAAGGGATGCTCTTGTAGTAACCACTTTGACTTAAATGTAAAAATAAGAATAAAAGTATAAAAAGAGCCCACTTACATTCCAAGAAGAACCTCTATATATATCTCATAATAAATCCATGGTGAGAGCCTTTTTTCAGAACCAGCTAGGCCCTGAAAGAGAATATGAGACCAGTTCTCTTGAGATATCTTTATCTCTTATTTATGTATTTTGTAGTAATAAAAACCCATCAAACTTAAAGGATTGAGTAGGATCATGCCATACCTACTTGATAGATTTAAGAGGTTTAAGATGATCTCATTTACTGGGGAGAATGACTTTGGGTGATGTAACCTAACATAGATGATTCATAGTTATAAGATCAAGCCTTAATTTTGTATGGTATATGACTAATAGTGGGTAGTTCATCCACTTATTACTGGGTCATAAGTTTGAGTCACATAGAGTGACTACCTATATAAATGGAATGTACACAATATAAGTGCCTAGTGCATCTCACAATAGATGTGCCTACTACATTACCAAGGACATCTTCCATAAGAATACCTAAAAGCATATAGTTGGAAACTATATAATGGGAGTGCCTTGTGCATCCTCAAAAACATTTCTGACAAAAGAAAGTTTGAATAAAATTTAGTATAAAAATTGAGGAAAATAATCTTAACATTTTGATGCAGCTGAGATTTGTCAATGTATGAGTGATAATTGTTACCTAACCACCAGTTGAAGGTGTTGGATATCTAGGCCATAAAGAAAACTAATGGCCATGAGTTATAGTTGGGCTGTAATGGATATCCCATCTAGTACTTCTTTGACTGATGTCAATGTATATCTTACTAATTCCCATGCTCCCACACTTTGGGTAATAAGATAAAAAGTTTAGGAAACAACTTTGGGCATAAAATTTTGGCAATAAGTCACAGACATTGAAGAAAAGATAAGCTAATTCACATGTGCCCACAAGGATTTTTATCAATTCAATTGGAATTTAACCCATATTTATAGCAACCAAACGCTACTTGTAAAGCCATTTCCCAAACCAATATGTCTAAAAGGTAAATTAATCCAAGATATCATGTACTCTAAGCTTCAATTAAGGATTGATATGGATTCCCATAGTTACATAACATTGAAAAATAGTAAAACTGAAGATAACATAAAATTTGTTAGATATATATTTTTTTAGTTTGTAAAGCTCAAGCCTCAAAATTGAGATGTCAATTGATAAATTTTGACACCCACATAAGGTGAAGTATTACGTTACTATGGATTTATCAAATGTGATGAATTTAAGTATTTAATATTAAATAATTAGATATTTCATCATGGAGCCACATGTTCAAATCACCAAGAAACATGTTAAATATTGAAATTAGATAAATTACAATATCCATATATGGTTGTAGTGTAGTCCAATAGACAAAGCTAGGTATAAGTTTCAGGTAACTTTGACAAAAGAGATACTCGTGATCATGGAATCTAATAAGCTACCCATCCATACCAATACAAAATCAAATAATAATGATGGATTTTGGAAACCTAAAAAATTTAGTGCTAAAATCTATTTTATTAATGTTGACATGTAGAAGACTTTTTATAATTAAGAGATGCTTTATAGAAACTAGCTTACCATGACTAAAAAATCATCTGCATATTGGAAGAATTTAATAAGCACTTACAAAAACATATATAACTCATTCCACCCCAAAAATAATTATATCAGCCACCATGTGCTACTACTGCTCAAGCTTGCATCTTTGATGGTAACTCTCTGCTCTTATATTTAGTATTTTAATCATGGGTGTTATGTTACTATGATGCTTCTTTTATCACCTTGAAGATTAGTTTTTGATATGCTTCTTATATCTGGGTAGCATGTCTCCATGTGTAAATCAAGGATTTTCAAATTTCCTAGTATAATGCCTTTGCTAACCAAACAAATTGAGAACCCACTAAAAACATTGGCATCAAATATACTACACACTTCCATATACTTCAGCTAGAGCAAGTTATGATTAAATTAAACCCAAAAAATGAGTCTCAAAAAATGAATAGTACAATACAAATACACCATTTTCACCCATACACTTTTTTTAAAGGGTATCTACATGCATTCTTTGGTGATGCCACCAATAATATTACCAACACAAACAATTGATCTATCTAAAACATCTTCATGATTATATTGTTTTGTAAAAATGTTATTATTTGCACTTAACTATAATGCCTCTAAAGAGAGAATCTTAAGGTAACCACTTTAACTTAGATGTAAAAATAAGAATAAAAGTATAAAAAGAGCCTACTTACCTTCCAAGAAGAACCTCCATATACATCCTATAATAAATCCCTGGTGAGAGCCCTTTTTTAGAACCAGGTGGGCCTTGAAAGAGAATATGAGAGCAATTGTCTTGAGATATATTTATCTCTTATTTACATATTTTCTAGTGATAAAAACCATTTAAACTTAAAGGATTGAGTAGGGTTGAGTCATATCCACTTGTTAGATTGATGAGGTTTAGGAAGATCCCATTTACTAGGGAGAATGACTTTGTGTGATGTATCCTAAGATATATTATTAATAGATGTAAGTTCAGGGCTTAAGTTCATATGGTCTTTGACTAATAGTAGGTAGACCATCCACTTATTGCTGGGTCATAGGTTCAAATCACATAAAGTGATTACATATATAGCTGGAAAGTACACAATGGAAGTGCCTAGTGTATCTCTAATGGATATGCCTAGTAGATTACCAAGGACATCTTCCATAAGACTGACTAAAAGCATATAGTTGGAAATTAGAAAATGGGAGTGCCTTTTACATCCTCAAAAACATTTCCCAAAAAATAAAGTTTGAATAAAATGTAGTATAAAAATTGAAGAAAATAATCTTGACATTTTAATGCAGCTAAGATGTATCAATGACTGAGTGATAATTGTTACCTAACCACTAGTTGAAGGTGTTGGATATCTAGGCCATAAAGAGAATTGTTGGCCAAGAGTTGCAGTTGGGCTATAATGGATCTCTCATTTTGTGTTTCTCTGAATAAAATCAATGCATATCCTGTTAATTCCCATGCTCCCACACTTTAGGCAACAAGACAAAAATGCTAGGAAATAACTTTGGCCATAAAATTTGGGCAACAAGGCACAAACTTTGAAGAAAAGATAAGATAATTTTCATGCTTTCACAAGTATTTTTATCAATTCCATTGGAATTTAACCAATAGTTGTAGCAATGAAATGCTGCTTGCAAAGCCATTTCCCAAACCAATCTATCTAAAAGGTAGCTTAATCCAAGATAGCATGTAATCTAAGCTTTAATAAAGGATTGATACATATTCCCACAGTTACATAACATTGAAAAAACTAATAAAATTGAAGACATCATACAATCTATTAGAGAAGATTTGTTTTAGTGGGTGAAACTCAAGCCTCAAAATTGAGATGTCAATTGATACATTTTGACACCCAACACAGGTGAAGTATTAATTTACTATGATTTGTCATATGAGATGAATTTAAATATTTAAAATTAAACCTGAGTGATTTCATCATGGAGCCACATGTTCAAATCACCAAGAAACCTACTAAATGTTGAAATCAGATAAATTACAATATCCGTCTATGGCTGCAGTGTACTCCAACAAACAAAGCTAGCTATAAGTTCTAGGTAACTTTGACAAGAGAGATACCATTGATCATGGAATCTAAGAAACTACACATCCACACCAATATGAAATCAATTACTAATGATGGTTTTTGGAAGCCTACAAGCTTCATTAATAAAATCTATTTTACTAATGTTGACCTACAGAATCCTTTTTGTATTTAAGACAAGGTTTAAATAAATTAGCTTGCCATGACTCAAAAAATAGCTGCATATGGGAAGCAGTTAATAAGCACTTGCACAAAAAGACATCTTTTTCCACCCTAAAAATAATTGTTTTAGCCAACATGTGCTACTTTTACTCAGGCTTGTATCCTTGATGGTAACTCTCTCCTCTTCTTTTTAGTTTTTAATCATGGGGCTTGTGTCCATGTGACTACGACACTTCCTTTCTCACCTTGAAGATTAGTTTCTGATATGCTTCTTAGATATAGGTAAAATATCCCCATTTGTCAATCAAGGGTTTTCAAATTTCCCTGTATAATGCCTTTGCTGACCAAACAAATTTAGAACCTACTCAAAAACATTGGCATCAAATATTCTACGCATTTACATATAATTCTACTAGAGCAGGACATGATTAAATTAAACACAGAGAATGAGTCTCAAAAAATGAATTATACAATACAAATACACCATTTTCACCCATAGACTACATTTGATGGTAGTATACCTATATTTGTAATTTTCCCAATAACTAGCATGAATTATTTTTCGTAGACTATACCAGATGCATCATGAAAATTTGGGTACACCATTAGAAATAGTAAAGTATTCTAATAAAATCTATATTGTCTTCAATTTTTACTTTCTTCTACTTCAAGTGTACTTGCACTTGAATGGAAATTTTGAGAAAATAACAATCATGAAAACCTTTCATGACAACCAGGGTCGACCATCAAATTTATTATTCTAAAGGCATATATCATCTTAATATTATATTAAAATATTCAGAATCACTTTACATAAAACAATAATCATTCTATCAGAGGTATGTTTTATGATCAAGGGCTTTAACTTTTTCATTTAAACACTTATTACTCTCTAACATTTTCTATGATAGAGCACATCCACTTTTTCATCTAAACACTAAATAGTCTCATCAAACATGTGTAATTATCAATAAACTAATACACCTTAACATTAATTAACCGACTATCAGTAAAATTCACACACAGTGTATAAATCTCTAGAGGAACCAAATCTTATGCATGAAGCCTAGTGTTAATACAAAATAGTTGAGATTTTACAACAAAATGGCCATAAAGTCACTGTCATTAATCTAAAAAGTGTAGGAGCATATTGTGTTACTAAATATTTGATACAATCCTTTGAGGAATACACAACCTCTTAGGACTTCTGTTCTAGTTTCCATGGAATTGAAAAGGTACTATTTTTATATATATAATCCTTGTATAATTACATCCTTTAAGTAATCCTTGAATATGTTGATAACTGATGCTAGAGATTCAATTAAACATCCAGTTCTATCGCCGCTAAATGTCTTGCATAGATTTAAATTTTTATTCCTTTAGATAGCATGTTGCATGTTGGTCTTTCAACAATAACTAGACTTTACCTTTGGTGTAGATTCATAGATTTAGTTAGCAAATTTCTATTTTGTAGTCTAGTTCTTTTATTGAGTGAAGAGTACAGTTAATAAACTTTGTTTTTACTGAAATGCCAATCTTCTAGCATAGAAAATAAATGCATGTAACTATTTTCTTAGTTCTTTTTAGTTAAGTTTGATTAAATCTTAGGATTTCTGCATGTGAAGGCTACATCATGTAATTCTATTCACTGTTATATATTTCGACAGCAGCAGAAATTATTATGAATAATGAAATAGTTATATAGCTTGCAAATAAAGATTTTTTTAGTGCTCTTTTTTTTAGTCTTATACTCTATTTTTTCTGCTGATTATCTCACAATCTGTGGGCATAGAGATTTGGTTTAGTTTTGTCATATTCAATATTTGGTATCAGAGCAGGTTTTTTTTTTGGGTTAAAGATTCAGTAGTTGGAATTTTGCCAAAAACTTATCATGTCAAATTCTAACTCCTTGCCCATTCCAAAATTTGATGGAAATGAGTATGATTATTGGTGTATCAAAATGATGACTTTTTTGATAGGAAAAGATTTGTGGGAGATTATTGAATCAGGTTATGGAGAGCTAGTTGATTGGAATGCCCTCATAGAAAATGATAAAATAGATGCTCAAGCCTTATTTCATATTCAAATAGCTCTAGATAAGATCTTATTTCCATGAATTTCAGGAGCAAAGACATCAGAGGATGCTTGGAAGACTCTAAAAGAAGCTTACCAAGGTAGAGATCAAGTCAAAGTTGTCAAGTTATAGACATTTAAGAGAGAATTCAAGAATTTGAAGATGTAAAAGCTGAAAGTGTGAGTACCTATTATGTTAGAGTAAAAGATGTGCTCAATAAGATGGCTAGACTTGGTGAAATTGTGAACAATGAGGTTGTGATCAAAAAGTTGTTGAGGACTCTCACACCAAGGTGGAACCATGTTGCCAAAATCATAGAAGAAAGCAGGAATTTGTCTACCCTTCAATTTGATCATCTAGTTAGATCTTTGATGTCTCATGAAGAAAGATTGAGAGATTCATTTGGACAAAGTGATGAGAAAGATTTTTCCTCCAAATTACAAATCACACAGAAATAAGATGCCAATAGTAGCATCAAAATTAATCAAGGCCAAGGTAGAGGTCAAAATCTGAATTACTTAAGAGGAAATAGAGGCAGAGGTGGTTTTTGAGGAAGAGGTGGTTTCAGAGGAAGAGGTAGAGACCAATTTGATAAAATAAATATCCAGTGTTATCATTGTAATAGGTATGGACACTTTAATTGTGACTATAAATTAAAATAAGGTAATAATGGTAAAAGCATTCATTATACCGAAGAAGGTGACGAGAATCCTCTAGATAATTTATTTTTATCTTATGACAAAGCTGAAAATATTTCTAAAAATGTTTGGTATTTAGATTCGGGATGTTCTAACCGCATGTTAGGGAAGGAATTTTTTTTTTCTATAATGGATGAAATTTTTAATTCCAAGATCAAACTTGGTGATGACAAATGATTGAAGGTTTTTGCAAAAGGAGCTTTGGAAGTCCATACAAAAGAAGGTATGAAGAGTGTTAAAGACATTTATTACACTCCAAAGTTAAAGCATAATTTTTTGAGTGTTGGACAATTATGTGAGAAGAATTATAAAGTTGTATTTGAAAATCAATAATGTATAATTTATGATAAAAATCAAGTATATAGGGTGGTAACAATTGTGCCTATGACAAAGAATAAGATGTTTCCATTGAAATTTGGTGAACATAACAGGGACCTTGTCAATATGGCATATGAGGATACAAGTTGGTTATGGCATCTCAGGTATAGGAATTTAAATTTTCATAGTTTGAAAATTCTAACATCAAAAGCATTAGTTTCTGGTTTGCCTAAGGTTGAAGAGCACAAGGAAGTTTGTGAAGGATGTGCTAAAGGAAAACATGCAAGAGAGAAATTTCCAAAAGGCAATGCATGGAGGGCCCATTATCCACTCCAGTTAGTTCATTCAGACATTTGTGGTCCTATGCAGACAAAGATTTTTGGTAAGTCATCATATTTCATTACTTTTATTGATGATTACTCATGACAGTGTTGGGTGTATTTTTTGAAGACCAAAGGTGAAGCTCTTGAGACATTCAAGAGGTTTAGAGCCCTTTTAGAAAATGACAAAGGGTGCAAAATCAAATGCTTAAGGACTGATCATGGAGGAGAATTTTATTCAAAAGCCTTTCAAGTTTATTGTGATATGCAAGGCATTAGAAGACAACTCACCACTGCATACACACCTCAAAAAAATGGTGTAGCTGAAAGGAAGAATCGTACAGTGGTGGAGATGGCACGAAGCATGCTACAAACAAAGGGATTAAGTAATTATTTTTGGGGAGATGTAGTTGTTATAGCAGTATATATTCTAAATTAGATTCCCACTAGTGCACTTGACAGGATGAATCTGTAAGAAGCCTGGTATGAGAAAAATCCAAATGTTAATTATTTCAATGTTTTTGTTTGCTTAGCCTATGTTCTTGTTCCTGATCAAAAGAGGCAAAAGTTAGATCCCAAAAGTGAGTCATGTATTTTTGTTGGATATAGTGAGGAATGTAAGGCTTACAGGTTATATAATCCTCTCACTAATAGGCTTATTTTGTCAAGATATGCGATTTTTGATGAAGGGGGAGTTTATGGTCATCAAAAAGGCCATATGGAAAAGTCAAAATCTATTTTAAATGAAGATATTATGGATGATATTGATCATGGGCAGCCCACTAATATTTTTATTCCAAGTGCAACAAATCCACCAAGTAACCCCTCATCTATTTGTTCAATTCCAAGTGTGTGTCGAAATTCCAGTCCTAGTTCTACAAGGAAGGTAAGAAGATTGAGTGACAATTATCAAAGGAGTTCAAATCAAGCACATGAAGAAAATCCAAGAGGTGAGACACTGAACTTTACTTTACTTACCAAGGCTAATTTTGAACCATCATGTTTTGAAGATGCATATACTAATGAATTTTGGATGCAAGCAATGCAAGAAGAGATGGATTCTATTCATAGGAATGACACATGGGAGCTTACAAAGCTTCCACATGACAAGAAGAAGATTGGCACCAAATGGGTCTACAAGACTAACTGGAATAGTGATGGAAGTGTTGAAAGGAATAAGGCAAGATTAGTTACTGAAGGCTACACACAAAAGTATGGCATTGATTATGAATAGACATTTGCACTAGTAGTAAGACAAGAGACCATTACAATGCTGATTTCATTAGCAGCTCAAAAGAATTGGAGCATCCATCATATGGATGTGAAAAGTGCCTTCTTGAATGGGTACTTAGAAGAAAAAGTGTATGTGGAACATCCATAAGGTTTTGAAGTGCAAGGAAAATAAAATCATGTCTACAAGTTAAAGAAGGCTTAGTATGGTCTCAAACAAGCACCAAGAGCATGGTATGCTAGCATTGATGGATATTTTCAAGAGAATAGCTTTCAAAGAAGTAAGAATGGACCTACCCTTTACTACAAATAAGAAGGTAATGATATTCTAAATTTAAGTTTGTATGTTGATGACTTGTTGTATATGGGTACCGGTTCTATGATGACGAATGAATTCAAAGTTTTCATGATGAATGAATTTGAGATGAAAGATTTAGGTCTTAATAAATATTTTTTAGGAATGGAGGTTTATCAAAGGGAGAATAAAATTTTCATTTGTCAAACAAAGTAGGCTAAAGATATGTTAAATAAATTTGATATGGTTGATTGTAAACTAGTCTCCACTCCAGTTGCTCATGTAGTTGTGTTGTGTAGAGATGATGGTGTTGAAAGAGTTGATGAGATAGCCTATAGAAGTATTATCAAAATTTTAGTGTTACTAACTCACACAAGACCTAATATTGTTTATTCAGTTTCACTTATTTTAATGTAAATGATAGACCCATCAGAAATACATATGAAGGCAACCAAGAGAATTTTGAGGTATGTGAAAGGCACTCTAGATTTTGGTATTCATTACTACACTTCTAAAAGGTTCAATCTTGTTGGTTTTAGTAATTCTAATTGGGGAGGTAGTTGTATGACCGAAAGTCAACATATGGGAATTATTTTTCTTTTGGTTTTTGTTTGATTACTTGGAGCTCAAAGAAGCAAAGTATAGTTGCCCTTTCTTCTACAGAAGCAGAGTATATTACAGTCACTTCAGTAGGTACCCAAGCATTATGGCTTAGAAAAATTCTTGAAGAAATTGGAGAGATTCAAGTTCAGTCCATGGTTTTTTTTTGTGATAATATTAGTGCTATTAAATTGGCCAAGAATCCAGTCCATCATAGCAGGACAAAACATTCTGATTTAAAGCATCATTTCATCTGAGATTTAGTGTAGATGAAGGTAGTAGAATTGAAATACATCAACACTAAAGAAAAGTTGGCAGATATCTTCATGAAAGTAGTTGCAACAGATCAATTTTTGACAATCAATGATCAGATTGTAAGCCCTGTCAACATCAAGGGGGAGTATGTTGATAGCTGATGCTAGAGATTCAATTGAACATCCAGTTCTACAGCCACTAAATGTCTTACATAGATTTAGTTTTTTATTCCTTTAGCTAGCGTGTTGCATGTTGGTCTTTCAACCGCAACTAGACTTTACCTTTGGCGTAGATTCATAGATTTAGTTAGCTAGTTTCTATTTTGTAGTCTGGTTCTTTTCTTTAGTGAAGAGTGCAGTTAATAAACTTTGTTTTTATTGAACT
Source organism: Torreya grandis (assembly GCA_037957365.1). Lineage (NCBI taxonomy): Eukaryota > Viridiplantae > Streptophyta > Pinopsida > Cupressales > Taxaceae > Torreya > Torreya grandis. The sequence continues at coordinate 780,071 of JARHVA010006425.1, forward strand.
GCCAATCTTCTAGCATGGCAAATAAATGCATGTAACTATTTTCTCAATTCTTTTTAGTTAAGTCTGATTAAATCTTAGGATTTCTCCATGTAAAGGCTACAACATTTAATTATATTCACAATTATATATTTTGACAGCAACAAAAATTATTATGAATAATGAAATAGTTATATAGCCTGCAAATAAGGATTTTCTGAGTGCTCTTTTTTTTTTTTTTATACTCTATTTTTTCTACTGATTATCTCATAATCTATGGGTGCAGAAATTTGGTTTAGTTTTTTAGATTTGGTTTAGTTTTTTCAAATTCTACATAATAATTATGGCCGCTACAACTATATAGTGATAAAAATCTATCTAACTAATATAGTTATAATTTATGTGTACTCTTAGATAGTAATTTTGGGGAATGTTTTGGGGGAATAATTTTGGCTTATTCATTGGAAAATTTCCTAGAAAAAATTACAGTGGTGGTGTATGTGTGCACTATAATGATTTGTGGTGGAAATTTCTTACAACAAGAAATAAAATATGTAATATAACTTACAATCTCCTCATACAAAGATAAAAATTGTGAATATTACAAATTATAAAGCAATCATTCACAACTAATGTTACTTATTTTTTGCATACTAATTTTGCCATTATTTTGCATATCCAATTGCATGAAGAAATGTCAAAATAGTATATATATGAAAATGAGAATGGGAACCAATATACCTCAACCTCATTACCTTTCCCACCACATTACATAAGTATCTATTATATGGAACAATCCCCTCATCTGAAAGAACACCACGCTACGATTTCTATTGTTGTGGTGGATTTAGATTTAGGTGGAGGACATAAGTAATGCACACATTAACATTGAACATGTTTTCTTTTGTTACAGGATGAAAAATTGAAATCATTATGTCTATACTTATTTCCATAAAATACTTTTGAAAACATTGGACTCAAGACAAGTGATGAAAAATATGGTAGAGTGCCTAGAGTTTACATAAAAATTGATAAAGTTAGCAATGTTGAACCCAAAGCATATCCACTATAAAAATATAATGATAGTTTTATTTTAATTGTCTTTCCTCTAAAACCACTTAGGACCACCTAGATTCTAAACTTAATTGCTACTATGGTTTTAAACCTAAGGTAATATATGATGATAGATTGACATAAAACATATTTTCTCTAAAGTTTCTACCCGTTTAAATCATATTGATGGAATGGTTATGCAGCTATTGCAATAGATTATAAGAGTTACCTCAAAATGTTCTCTTAAAACCCCCTAAAGACTTCCCAAGATAGCTGTAGAAAAATAAAACATGTCTCTCCTTCCCATATTTAAATAGAAATAGGGGTAATAAATATCAACAACGTGATCCTAAAATTTGAAGTATATGGCCTATTACTAGACATTAGAGTGGTTCTTAAGCCAATCAATTATTACCCAGTTTCATAAATAGGTAGGGTCTTGAGTGTAGGTTTTAACTCTACAAAAGTAAAAGAAATGAGATTATCTATTATGTATTGGATTCTAGGGATGATTATGAATGGGACGGTGGATACATGAACAAGTTTTATTTTATTTTTTTCCTTCGACCGCAATCACAACTTGACTAGATTTCACAAAGCATCCACATTCTAGTTTGTTCAAGAGTTTTCTTAGTCACAAAAAATTTAATCTATGTATGCCATATATATATAATAAAATTAAGATTAATATGATGACAACGATAAATGGATTGTTAAGATTTTTTTTCAATGAAAAAACTGAGGAGTTTATATTAAAATACTCAAAAAGATTGAATATCCCCAAATGAATGGTGTAACAATGTAATATGTGAGAGATTAAATTAAGTGAATAACCATTGTGAAGAGTGTCATATCCAATATGCAAGGGATAAGATCATCACAAAGAGAAAAATATCCAAACAATTACAATGGGCCTCTATTATTATTATTATTATTATTATTATTATTATTATTATTATTATTATTATTATTATTATTATTATTATTAATAATAATAATAATAATAATAATTTATGGATCCCTAACTTGAAGTATAGAAATACAAGATTAGCTTATATAGAAGCCAACTTCCCATCCATGAAACCAGATAGCCAAAATAATAGTCCTACTTAAAAACTACAACATTCATTAGCACTCAAAACACCAATAATTAGACAAAGTAGTAAAAACAGAAAAAAAAAAAAAAACAAGATAGAACCAAACTAAGACAAAAGAGGATTTACAACATAAACAAAGAGAGTGATTCCAAAAATTCCACCTAAATTGATGTTCCAATCATAGACAACAACATGCTATAAAGGCAAAACCGTTATTCCTGCCTAGAGGAAGGTCTTCAGCAAACCAAAATATTATCAAACATGAAAACATTTTAATTTGTGAGGCTAATTTACATAGGAAAAAAAGGGCCTTCCACACACCCAAACTACCAATTCAATCTTACTCCCTCAATTACCAAATTCTTTAACACTACCCAATATAATAAATGAATTTTTAAGGAAACTCTGGAATCTATGTTAATTTTCATAGTGATGGCATGGTTTATATAGAAGATTTCAAGGAAAATATCAATTTTTTGAAGGAGAGGTTGTTGTTTGTTTAATTTAGGGAAAAACCAAAATTACCTTCAACCATTTTGAAAAAAATAGTTTTCAATCTCCTCAAATTAATCGTTTACCACTATTACTTCTTCAACATCAACAATATCCCCATTCCTATCACTCTCAGAATGCATTTTCTCATCCCACTTTAGTAAACTCATAACTTTTTACCTTTTTTTATAAATAATTGAAATAATGGAAAAAATCATTAGTGTATAAATTTAAGCCTTTGTGGTGTGTTTGCAATGATTTTGAACCACCTTAAACAACAAGTCCTGGGAAGCCCCATCATAATTCCTTTTCCCCATAGCCAAATAAAATTCATAATGGAGTTAGTCTGCATTACACATTCTCCTCTTGATACCCAAATTTTCCTTCCTTATAACTACATGGATGAAAACCAAGTTAAAATGATACGAAATATTTTAAACCTTCTTACAGGCATCATCAACTAAAGGTCCCTTAATATCCTCCTCTAAAGTAGGGGATTATCCTAGTCTCTTAATTTTAATCCCATCTTGTTTGGTTGTATAAAAACCACACTTGACTACTTCCAACCTCTATTCCTCCCTTGTTTACACACTGCCATGGCTAAGAAAGGTAGAGCTAGCTTCCACTCTATTTAATCCATAAATGGACTAAAATAATGACCCCTCTTAAAGCCCATCAAGAATCATAAAAATTAATTGTTGCCCATTGTTATGCCTCTAAATAGCGATGAATAGACAAATTACTTATATAAAGAAGCATACTCATTAGGCAAATACCCTCAATACCACAAACCTAAGCCACTATATTGAAACCTTCATCGATTTTAGTTGAATTTGATGTCATTATTATCAGTTAGAAATCTTGTATTATATTTAAAAAATTAAAAAATGTAAAAGATGTATTCTCTAAATAGAAGCATTTGTAAGTGAAACTTTATAGTACAAGTTGGTGTGATTGTTAAGACATTTATGAAATATAATCATAAAAAATAAGTATATGGAATAAATAACCAATCAAATAGACTCAAATTGAGTACTTGTAAAAAATGATTCCAAACAAATACTATTGCATTACTTAAAAATGTTAACTGATACATGCTTTTAGGTCATCTCCATGTGTTGGAGGGAGGACAATTGGTATCTGATTCAAAACATCAGTTACAACAGTTAATAAGAGCTATGGATAGGTTTGATTTATTTGATTTGGAAATTTTTCTAAATCAGCAACATTAATAGAACCATACAAATATTTACATCATATGAAATTTTATGAATCAGAATAAAAAATAATTATATAGCTACTCACAATCATTTCTTGAAAAATTTGAAACAAGTGTTACCTATAAAACTCATTGGATTGCACTTGGGCAAGACACATGAGTGATCATTCAAGAATCATCTAAGCTGTGTCACTTAATTTTTTTCTTTCTTGTGGTAGATACCTATTTAGTTCTTTGACATGCTTGGCTAAATCAAAAGAATATATTATGAGTTTCACACATTGGATCTTGTTCTCAAAAACTTGATAAATTTCATCCATTACATATGATACAAGGGAAATCCTTACTACCAACTAGTGAATAACATCAACTTCCTTGAGTATTTCTATAACAATTTTAGTCTCTTGATTGAATTTGGACGTATATCACATCTTCCAATATCATGACAACTAATTATTCATAGTAAGTACTTTAAAGAGCATATTTTAAAATAAGAAAAACTTCACTAAGGAGAATAAACATCCTAAAGGAATTCCATATTGTGTAACCCTATTTGTCAACATACTTCGACCCCTTTTACAATAGATATTTACCAAACTTAAAGACAAGAACTCTCGACAAACTACCAATTGATTTTGTAGATGTATTGGTGTTATCTTGTAGTCATTGCATAATGTGAGCATTTTATTATTTTATTTGGATGTGAAAACATTAAAAAAACATAAAAAAGAGGCGATGAATTCAGATTACCCTCTCTAATACATTGAGGTAATCCTTGTATGGTTCAAAACAACCCATTTGATAAACATTTGAGGAGGCAAACATAAATATATAGTTTACAAAGATTTTGAATCACACATGTCATACTATTTTTTCTATATTATCTCCTTCAAACATAAATACATATATATAGGATAATGTTTCCTATAATAAGGGATTCTAGATCCGTACAAAATCTCTCAACCGAAATAACCAAATAACTCTAATAACATGTGTTCATAATATTATTATAACAATATTAAAATTACTTAACAAACTAATTTTATAATTAATATTTACCTCTCAATAATTATCAGGCTAATTATATTTAAATTTTAGTAAATACCTCAAATCTGCGCAATGTAAAAGCTAGATTTCCTAACATTCCCTCCCCCCTAATTTTTACATGGTGTAAAAACATTCACACTGTTACCTTAAATATGCTTACCTCTTGTAGCATTCCCTATTTGGATCATGATCTTGATGCAGAGAGCTTCAGTCCTCCCATGGTTTTGCATGTTTACCATAAACATTGACATGAATAGGATCACCATCTACCTCCAAGAGTTGGTACAAACATAACTATATCCCACTGCATACTCAAAGGTTTGCATACTACTGATGCAATCTTGTTGTATATAAACAATATATGAAAATTAATGTATCCTACATTTACATTACATTATTGTAATAGATGTGTTACAAAGGGTCATCTCTATAAATAAGTAAGATAGTCATGGGATCTTTGTAGTAGTTGCTCTCCTAACAATTGCCAAAACATTGTTCACATCCTATGGTTTTTTGGATCTACCACAAACCCTTTCAAGATCTATGAATTAAATTATATTGGTTTTTTATCCTTTCACAATGTGTTCACATTAATAAATTTATGATTTAAATTTTCACACAAATTACATATCTTGAATAGGTATATTCTTTTAGTCTTATTATGAAAAAACAAACTATGAAATGAAAAACACATGATATTGATAATAACAAACCATAGTAAGTGTCACCAAACCATTCTAGGCCCCATTGTTAGTGATTGATTAGAGGATTTGGAAACCTCCTTCCTCCATGTATCCTTCATCCTCTCGTGGGTTGTTCCTCACTCAGTCTATGAAGTCACAAAGAACTCCAATCGTTCTCCCAAGTTTTATATTAATTACTTCCATATAAATTGGAACCCCCTCACTTTTTGGATGTCGTGTATAAGTGAAAATGTATTTGTAAGGCAATTTTTTTAATAATTTATGAATCTTGATAAAAGATGAATTTTTTATTTTGACTAATGACTCTACATGATGAATTTTGGCAATAACAACTTATCTTAATTTAACACTTTATAAAACATAACATTTTAAAAATTAATAAATAAAATTTACTTTTTAAATACTCTGAACATGAGATTGACTCAATTTGACATAGAAACACTAAAGCTAACATTAAGATATACCTACTAAATTACTTTTAACTAAGACACAAAAAACATAAATGACTTATCAAACAACCTAAACAAATAGAATTTAAGTATTTCAAATCTCTAACTCATAAAACTAATGACTCAAAAAATTAACTATAAAAACTACTATATGATCTTTATTAAAAAAACAAACTCAACTCTTTTAAAATAAACTAAAACTTATAAAACAAATGAAATATTATATAAACTAAAGCCGAGAACTATCATACCCTATATAAGGACAACATGAATCAGTTTATGAGAGATGGGCTTAGAGGATCTATAGCAAATGTAGATAACACACCATATTGAAGCCATTGGGTGTCTCCTCATAATGTTATCAATACTCAATGCTAAGATGGTGGATTCCTATTAGAGATAGATAAAACATGAATGCTCAATATTGATATTATAAAAATTGGGTTTTTTTATATATTTACAATAGTGCATGTATCTCTCACTCATCCACTTGATAGATGTCACCCATCAAAAGGATCCACCAGTGACTAGATCAAATTGTGAATCTTGAAGTACCTAGAAGATTACATGCAATTATTTTTAATGTCTCAACACCCTTTGTCATTGTACAAGTCTAGGAAATCTTTTCATAAACTAGAGCAGTAGCTAGAATGGAATGAACAAATCATAGAATGTAGCATGGAGGTTTGAAAATTTTTATCAAATCATATTGTTAAAGATATAAGAGTTGATTTTATAGTAAATAACTATATATTTTAAGTATATGATATGAAAAAAATCTTTTAGAAAATATAATGACTATGGTTGAATGACTCATAAATTTGGGGTAGTATTATAAGCTATGAAATTTCCCCTTGACCAGTCTCAAATTTCGATGACATTCAAAGTTTTAAATTAATATGATATGATACCAATGATAAATATTTGAAGATATGAACACAAATATATAGTTTATAGAGATTTTAAATCACATAGTTCATATTCTTTCTGCTATATTATTTCCTTGAAACATACATACATACATACATATATATATATATATATATATATATATATATATATATATATATATATATATATATATATATATATATATATATATATAGGATAATGTTTCCTCTAACAAGGGATTCTAGATCCCTACAAAATCTATTGACCCAAATATCCAAATAACTTTAATAACCTATGTTTTTAATATTGGTATAAAAATTTATGACTACTTAAGAAACTAGTTTAGCAGTTTCTATTTACCTCTTAATAAATATCAAGCTATTACTATTTAACTTTTGGTAAATACCTAAAATCTACAAAATGTAAAATCTAGATTTCTTAACATCCATATCTCATGAGCATAAATGGTCCACTCAACAATCATTGAATCTAAGTGATGTTCATAGGAATTCAGTCCCCTATGAGCATCACCTAAATATAATGAGTGACAAGTGGATCATTTATTCTTGTGTGACTTGTGAACCTCTACTCATAAAATTTGTGTCAAATTTTCATTTCTTACATGGACAATCCTTTCTTCTTTGTTAAGAAAAATGAAGCATGCATTATTGTCTTTCATTCCATTTAACTCAGGATTATGAAGAGTTTCTTGAGGCATGTACTTAGATGCACTTTTATAAGTACAAAATCCATAATCTTCATTTTTGAATGAAGGAACCAAGCCCATTACAAATTCAAGATTTTAAATTTAGTGTAAGTTTTTTATATTTTCATACACTCACTCGAGAGTGTTTAGGATACATATAATGATGCATACATCTTTTCCTTCTAATTGATCAGCATCTCCCCTATAACATGTTAGCACAAAATCATATATCCTTTTCAAAATCTAAATAAAATTATTTTTTTGTTTATTAATAATTAAAATAATACTTATGAGCATGAGCATACATTCTTCATGCTGATGTCTATGGAGTGATGAATTCCCTTATTCTTCGATGTTTGGGTAAACTCTTTAAACATAATTTATTTTGGTAGATGTGGAGATTGATTAAAAACTTTGATAAATGGTGTTACTAATCTGTATTTTTATTTACACAATATATTAAAACATGTTTAATATCATCAGGAGTTAATTTTTTCTTATTCAAAGTTTTAGACTATGCAAGATTTTGGATTAACTTTTTTGAAATTTTATCTTCCTCAATAATTTCATCAGGGACAAGAATTATGGGGACTTAATCTTGTACCCAAACATTTTCCATGAAAAAAGTGAGTTTTTTGCTTTCCACATCAGAGATAAAAGAGAGATGATGAAACAAAAAATGGCTTCTGATGTTAGTGAGAGGAATGTCACATGCTCCTTGTGGTAGACAATATAGATCATTTTTAATGCTTTATTATTCTTTATCATGTCTCTGGTCATCCAATTCAACCTTTTTGAGACAAATGATAATATGAAGTTGTCATTAGTATTTCCATCACAACCTCTAAAACTTTATTAAAAAAGGGTTGATGACATGATTCCATGTGGAGAGGGAATATCATGAGTGCTATAGTTGTGTTCAACTCAAGTGAAAGGGGAGAGTGATCCATAAATTCATCTCTAAAAACAAAATAGTTGAACACACATTGAAAGTAAATTCTGAAATTAATCCTAATGCAAGGTTAGGGATTTAAGTTACTAAAAAATTGGTCAAAAACCTTAATTTACCTTTTAAAGGAAGGTGTTATATATTTTTTAATATAGATTTATATTTTATAGAGGTTGAATTAGAATATACATAATGAGGGATCTAAAAATCAGTTCTAAACTATTTTTAAAAATTAAAATAAAATAGTGTAGATATGAAAGGATATCTAATGCATTGCACTTTTCTAGTTTAAAAATAGAAGCAATTTTGAGTGTCATAGGTGAGATACACAAATACCCTTTTGTATAAGATCTCGTATGATATATATAATTCTTTTCCTAAACATTCTAATAAAAATAATTTATTAACAAAAATTTATGAGTTGTTGTTGAAAATTTACACAAATGAGATTAAATTACTACAACTTATGTAGCTAAAGAAGTTAAATTTAATAGAAAGGAAAATATTAACTATAAAACATTTCATGAGGATGTCAAACTATTGGTTGATATGAGAGTATTTCTATATATTTTCCCTTTCCTTGTCTTGTATCTTTCCAAGTATGTAATATTTAAGCTATTATCAGGTATTGATCTTGATTTAGGACACATTTGTAAATAATTTTTGATGTACTAGTGTATGTTTATTGTAGCTTCATTATATAGTATTTTTATTTTAATGCATCAAGGAGAATAGGTGAAGACCAAGCTACAAGAAATACCTATGTAGTGTGGACTCTAGATTCATGGATTTGTGGAGACTCTGGCTAGCACTACTGCTCTATCCAGTTGAAAGCCTTCAATTTTTTTGAATCAGTGTACTAGATCTTGAAGTTTCTATGGATGTGAAGACAATAATGCACCTAATGAAAAATAATTTTGTTTTTTTAGGGTTTGGAAGATTAGAGGAGTGGATTTAAATATTCCAACACTTGTAATTTTATTTTAGTCCTTTAAGAAAGGAATTTTGAGGTGGTTGTAATTCATTTCTTGAGCTCAAAACCTTGTTATAGAGAGTAGAACATTTCTACTCTCTCCAATAGGATTGTGGGCTTAAGAAATGGCCTACTACTATCCCAAAATTCCTTCTCATCATTAAATAAACAAAAAATATTGCATAGGAGATGAAAAATGCCTTAAACCATCTACAACCTCCAATTTTTTTCCTACTAGTTGCAGGCTCAAAAAAATGCAAGGAAGCACATTGTTGTGTTTCTTGTAACCTAGTTGTACAGACACTTAGCTGAATCTATTTATATTATATTTGCAAACCCTTTATATATTTTTAAAAAAACCATATCAATCATTAGAAAGGGTAAGTAGATCCATTTTACAGTAACAAAAAATATGTGATTCAATGTTCCCTACATATAACCCATTCTCCATTATCGTCAAATACAATAAACAACTAAATATACCTTGAAAAAATATCTCATAAGCATTGATTTTTTCCTATATAACTTATTCACGTGTCATTTTATTCAAATGTTTCAATAGAGACAAGGTATGATGCATTGTTCATGACAATCAAAGATATAAGATCCATTCAAGAGTTCTATTGTCACAACACACACAACCTAGCAAGACTAGTTGTATCTCTATTCCTACTTGTGCCTTCTTACAACCTAAATAGGATGTGATCCACTAGATCTGGCTTCTTGAGTTTTATTCTCTTATTCAATGATATCCAAAAGATACAACTTCTTGATTTTTCTTCTCTATTTTACCTTTCAATGTGTCTACCTCTAAAAATGTAGCTTCCCTAAAATGAAAAAATTAGGGTAATTATTACTCATCTCACATATTATTTCCTATAAATCTCAAAATTATAATAAATCGGGGGGGGGGGCTATAATTAGAGACAAAAGTGGACTTTTACTCTAGTTTTTATCTCAAAAAGGACCCTTTTTTAGTAGTGATCATTAGTACATGCATATTCAAAACATGATGGTTCAAAATCAACTTATGTAATTAAATCATACTTTATTATCTCACCTCTTGGACATTATTCATGTCTTTAGCTTCTTGTACATTGATAAATTCCACGTAAGCATTTTACCTTTCTTAGAGAACTAGGACTTGAAGTAGTAGTTGTTCTTGGAATGCATGCACTAGATGAGGGGTTATTTAATGGACTTGTACTTGAAACTTGAACAATGCTTGGAATATATGTACTAGATGAGGGGATACATAATGGACTTGTAGAACTTATCATTGAAGTACTTGTGGGTTTCTCATTATCAATATCATCATAATTACCATCAATGAAAATAGATTTAGACTTCTTAGTATTTCATTTAGCTTTATCATAAACATACACTCCCCCTTCATAAAAAATAACATCTATTGACAGAAGTAAAATATTAGTCATAGGATTATAAATCCTATCGGATTTTATTTGTTCATTGAACCCAAAAAAAATACAATACTCACTCTTTGGATCTCATTTCTTCCTTTTCTGATTAGATACATAAACATAAGCTAAACAACTAGAAACTTTAAAATACTTGACATTAGGATTTTCATACCATGATTCATATGGAGTCATCCGTTTAAGTGCACTAGTGGGACTTCGATTGAGAATATATATTGTTATATAAATTTCATCATCGCAAAAAGAGTTGTTCAACCCCTTTGTGAGTAACATTCTTCTTGCCATTTTAATCACTATATGGTTCTTCGTTTCAGTCACAACATTTTATTGGAGGGTGTAGGTAGTTGTGAATTACCTTTTTATGCCATTCAAATCATAGTAATTCATAAAATCATTTGAACAAAATTCACCTCAATGATCAGTCCTTAAACACTTTATTATGTAACCAATTTCATTCTCTACAAGGGATTTGAGTCTCTTAAATGTATCAAATGCTTCAATTTTTTCTTCAAAAACTAAACCCAAAACTTTCTTGAATAATAATCAATAAATTTAATGAAATATGATGAATTACCTGAATGTTTTGTTTACATATGACCATAAATATCCGACTGAACCAATTGAAGTGAATGATAAGCCCTCCATGCATTAATTTTTGGAAACTTTTATCCTGCATGTTTTCCTTTAACACATCCTTCAAAAAGTTCCTTACTCTCTTCAACCTTTGGTAAACCATAAAATAATTATTATGATGTTAGAAACTTTAAACTTTCAAAATTCAAGTATCCATACTTGAGATGCTATATCCAAATTTTATCTTCATATGCCATATTTGCAAGGCTGTTACTATGCTCTCCAAAATTCAATGGGAACATCCTATTCATGGACATAGGTATAATGTTAACAACATTATCTCCTTGATTTATATAGTATATCATACTTTACTTATCATCAAAAACCAATTAATAGTTATTTTCACATAGCTATCCAACACTTAGAAAATTATGTTTCAAATTTGGGGTGTAATAAATATCATTAATAATTTTCTTACATTCTATAGTATTCACCTTAATAGTTATTTTTGTTGCAACCTCAAAAGAATTATCATCACCAAGTTTGATATTGGTTCTAAAATTTTTATCCATTATATAAAACAACAAATTATCCTCTAACATGTGATCAGAACAACCTAAATCTTGATACCAAACCTTGTTATGACTATTTTCAGCTTTGTCATATGAAATGAATAAATTAAATGAAGCATCACCATCCTCAATAGCATAATTAACACTTCTATTTTAATTTATTACTTTTAATCTATATTACCAATCAAAGTGATCATACCTATGATAATAATAACATTTAATATTTCTTTTATCAAATCTACTTCTACCTTTACCTTTTGTAGCTGAACCACCTCTTCTTCCTTTGTATCCTCTTAAATAATTATGTCCTCTTTGATAATTTTGATTCATTTATTTACCATGGCCTTGATCACTTTTTATACTATCTTTGCCTTGTTAATGACTATTCTTATTGCTAGTGTTGGTACCTTCATTCTTTGTGATCTTTAATTTTGAGGCACAAGTCTTCTCATCACTTTTATTTATTGTTTTTATTAGTCTTTCCTCATGAAACATAGGAGATCCATCCAAACAATCAAACTCAATAGTAATCAATTTTTCGCTTTCTTTAATAATGATGGCAACATTATTCCACCTTGGTGTTAGAGATCTTAACATATTTTTTACAACAACCTCTTTATTCAACATTTCTCCAAGTGTATCCATATTGTTAACTATATCATTTACTCTTACATAGAAATCACTCACACATTCATCTTCTTACATATTCAGAATATCAAATTCTCTCTTCAGCCTTTGAAATCTAATCATGTTGAATTGTTCATTATTGTAGTCTTCCATGCATCCTTGGTTGTCTTATCACTTGAATTTTTTGGAATAGGCTCTTGTCTAGAGTTGTTTGAATATGAAGTAAACATTGTGAGTTAATCTTCATAGCTTATATCTTAGTTTGACTATCATTCACTAAAATAGTGGCCCAATTAGTTGGTTCATTATAACTAGTATATACAATCTCCCATAATTCTTTTCCTATCAAAAGAGTCATCATCTTGATGATCTAATAATCATGATCATTACCACTACATTATATAATATAAAGACTATTAGATTTTGACAAGATAAACTATTAGAAATATTTGAAACAAAAAAATCAACCCAAACTGAGTTCTGATATGAATTAAAGACTTTTAAATATATAAAGATAAACCACTAGCTAGAAAGAAACCATAAACTCATAGAATATATGCAATATTCATAGGTACAAGAAATACATAATAACCAAAATAAAAATAATTATTCAAATTATCTGAATCATTATACATAATAATATTGGTCACTTAAAATGTATCAATATAATTCCATGTGAATATGATTTTCTAATTAATAAATAAAAACATTCTAAATTTATCTAAATAACAACTAGCATGAAATATAAACTAAATTTAAGTCTAGCCTTGCTAAGGATTTATTATTATAAAAATAAATTAATGAAATATTAAATAATTATTAAATAAATTGTATGATTGAAATTGTTGTAATACTAGGACTCAACAATAATTATTCAACACTTCAAAGACATATGGGTTGCCATTGGAGACGCGAGGGCACCAAAACTTAATTTTTTATTTTCATAAAATTCGTACCATGTATAGTGCAAATCTCTAGATGTAGAAGGAAGAAAATCATTAGTACAATCATCTTCATTTGAGGTCACCAACCTACTTCATTTTTTTGAAGGTTTTGAAGTCTTTAGTCTTGATGATATTTTTTTTATTTAAAATTTTTTAGTATAGGAAAGACTTTAGTCCCTAGGAAATTTTAAGGACATAATTCTTATGGAAGTTAATCTAATTTTTTTATTTAAGGAAAAATTTTATCAATTTGTTTAAATAAAATTATATTTTATGAATCTGGATATGATTTTAACATAAAGAGATCAAGAGGTAGAATGACATAAGTTCAATTCTTTGAGAATGTGCCATAAAAGTAGTTTATTACTTTTGTGAGTTATACAATGTGACATGATTTAAGTTTTTTCTTTAATTTTTAATATGTAACCTCATTTTCCTTATTCAATCTTTTAAATTTTAAAGAATTGAGGAGCTGAATGATGTCAACCAAGGTGAAAGAAGAAGTGACCTTGTTATTTCTACATTTAATTCCAACCTACAAACTTCTTTGGGTAAAAGTATTTCCTTGCCTTCTCATTTAATTTTGGTAGGTTGATGTACACCAATTGGTGACCCTAAGGCTTGTGAGATTACCCTAGTAAATCATGCCACATGCCAACTAAACTGAAACATGAATGTATTCATATAAAAAATTTAGATAACACATGAATGAAACTAGTTGCATATAATACAACAAAATAAATATGCACAATAAAATACTTGCCATTGCGGAAAAATGTATCTAATTTATTATTTATTTTTATCAACGATTCACCTATATCAACCCTTGATCTCTAGATAGTTGGTGAATCCTAGTTGGTACACTCAAGACCTATAAGGTAGCTACAAAAATATGTGTTACACATCATAAGAAGGGAAATAAAATGATATTAATTATCTAATATTTAATGTCAATTTTCGATAAGGGATAAAATATAAGATATTTTTATAAAATATTTAAATCAATTAATTTATATATAAGTTTTTTGTTTATGAGAGAAATTTTAATATTGTGTCAAGGGCAACATCAAATGTAGATTTCAATGTGAGTAAATTATAGATTCTTTTCTTATGATTTATGTTTTTTAATAGTGGGATAAAATATCATATAAATTTAATAGCCTAAAAAATATTTTTAGCCAAAAACCTCATGACTAAGAAACAATCAAAACTAAATGGTTTTTCAAACAATCATGAAAATATCTAAGATTTATTTTGAATCTCCACGAAGGATTGAAAAAATGTGTGTGTTACTTCATGACCGATGAGATGGAATATATGCAAAGATGACAAGTCAATAAATTTCCTTTATGTGAAATTTATTATTAATTTCATTTGTGGGAAGGCTACAAACACATTTATTCTATGGTTTCTACACAGTGAAACTTTCATCTAGCTTATTTCGTGTAAAATATGTGCATGCATAGACCATGGATTATGCATTAATCTATTTGTTTCATAGGTTCGTATTGAGTTATTATGTCTACATGATTTGGGATGGGAATATTTAGAATGTATGAACTTTATTGATAACACTAATATAATGTTTTTTTTGAAAATAATGTTTTCAATGAAAAATGTCTTTTGATGGGTGTATCTATGTTCTTTCTAGAAACTGTATGTTTGAAAAAGTGAGAGCCTTATATTTTTAAATTTTATTTGCTTATGATTTTGTTTGTTAAACATTTAAAATGTGGTTTTTTTTATTATGTAAGATGACAATAGAGATTGAAAAGTATTTTCAAATAATTTTTTCATGTGATTATGGGTTTGAAATGTCCCCCTTGAGTCATTTCAAAAATAATCCATGTTTCATTCTATAATAGATTTTCAATAATCATGAGTGCCCTTGAATTGGATGTGCTTGAATCTTTTTAAAGATAATATACATGAGTATAGAATTATTACATACCATAATGAATATAATTTACACTTAAATTTGAAAACATAACAGTAACCATCTTAGATATTTTAAATAAAAATCTATGTGTCCCTATCATTCTTCCATTCTAATATATCCTAATCCAATAAATATACATTCCAAATGTTTAATTCACATATTAATGCCTTCATTGATTTATCACTCCTCGATCATGGATCTACTACAAATATATCTCTTTCTTTATTTTATATGATTTCAGCATCATATCTTATGATTTTAGTCACCCATTTTATTACTTATAATGAAATTTGATGTTATAAAAATTATTTTAAATTATCATGATAAATATTTACCCTATCCATTAGATAGTGTCTCCATTACATAATTATATGAAAAATAGCCAACATATCTTTTTCATCAATTTGGAATAGATTATTTTTATCCTTGAATTGATGACTAATAAAATCAACAGGTTTTCTCTCTTACATGAATATTTCCCCAATGCAAAAACTTGATACACAATTTTAAATAACAAAGCATTTAAAAAATCTAGTTTATCCAAAACTATATTAGTGTACATTGCCTCCTTCATATTTTCAAATGACTTTGTAGCTACTTAATTTCAATAGAAAGAATATTTATGCAATAGGGTTGTGAGTGGTGTAAATATATTTACATAATTTTATTAAAAACTACAATAGAAACCTGTTAGCCATAAAAAACCTTTGATAATGTTGAGATTTTTTTATACCTCTCATTCCATCGTATATTTAATCTTATTAGTTTCTACTTTAACTCCTTTTATTAATCAATATGACCCAAGTAATCCACCTATTTGACTACAAAGACACATTTTAAAGTTTTTATATTAAATTGATGTTGTTCCATAATTAAAAATATTTTTTTCACATGTTTTCAATGTTCTCCCTCATTTAGTTATATATTAGGATGTCATAAAAATTAGAATAAAATTTCTTCACAAAGGAATTAAAATTGTTAAGTTGTGGAGCTAAAAGCTTCACTATTATGCAAATAGCAGAGGTTGCTGAGTTATAGAGTAACTGACATCAATCAGGCCAACCAATGTTGGTCATATTTAGCTACATAGTAACCAGCATCGGTTATGGTTGGCCAACATCAGTCAAACAAGAACCAACGTCGGTCACCTGTGTGTTTCCAAAACTCGTCTAATTTTAGACAGACAGTTAGTTTGCATGTAAAGACTAATTTTAGTCTTGAGTCTGTGTTTCTAATTATTTTTTGGTTTGGGATCTATTTAAGAGATCCATGGGGCTTTATTATAATGAAGGACTAAGAAGGATTAGATCCTAAACTTGAAGGAAAGAACAAAAATTGGGTTGGTTGTCTCAAGGGGTGTAAGATCAATTGATCTACAGGTAGTAAGATCAGGGAGATCTACATGGTAAGTAAGATCAGTTTGATTTGTAAGGGTGCAAGATCAAGGAGATATACTTGGTACTTGGAAGTAGGCAACAACAACCATTGGGTTGATTGTCACTAGAGGGAACAACTTTGTGTTTGAGTTGGTTGTAATTGATTGAGAGAGAGAAATCTTGAGAGAGAATTACTGTACACCCAAGATGTGTGGGAAGAAGAGGTTTCATCATTGTATTTCATTTTGGAAGAGTGTTAATACAGATTATATTATTTTTTATATCTTCTATTCTTTGCTGTTTTTGAATTCTAGTTACATATTACTTCTGGTTTAATTTTGAGTTTAGTTGCTTATACAAAAGTAATCAATTGTACTCTAAGGAGTGGATCTTGACAGTTGGTATGAGAGTTGTGTGCTCCAAGTTCCTGATAAGTGGTATTAGAGCCTGGTTTGGAGTAGGTTAGTGTTTGTTGATTACAGGTTGACTATCAGGGGTTTCTGATTGAGTGGGAGTAAAGTAATGGTAGAAGAAAGTACACTAAGAATGGAGAAATCAATGGCAATAATTATCAATTATGGAAGATGCAGATAGAAGATTATCTATATTAGAAAGATCTATACTTACCATTAGGTGGGGTTTTAAGTAAGCCCACATATATGCATAATGAATAATGGAGTGTTCTTGATAGAAAGGCTCTTGGCGCTATAAGGCTAAGCCTGGCATCGTCTGTGATTTCCAACTTATCACAGGCAAAGATAATGATAGAGTTAATTGAATCTTTGGCAAATTTATATGAAAAATCCTCAGCTTTGAATAAGGTATTTCTTATGAAGTAATTATTTAATTTGCAAATGCAGGAAGGTGGATCGGTATATAGTCATCTTAGTGATTTCCATGGGTTAGTAAATTAGTTAATTTCAATCAATATAGATTTTGATGATGAAATTAAGGCTCTCTTAATCTGATGCTCTTTACTTGAAAGTTGAGATAGTTTGGTAATGGCAGTTAGTAATACTGCGTCTGCTTCAAATATCTTGACAGTTGATGATGTTGTTAATGTAATCTGGAATGAATAAATTCGTAGAAAAAGCACATGGAAAAAATTAGAGAATGTTTTAAGTGTTGAAAGTAGGGAAAAACAACGAGAGAAGAGCAAGTAAGGGAAATTAAGGTCAAAGATAGACAGGAGATCCAAATCCAAAAATGTAGGTATAACCTGCTAGAATTATAGAAAGAAAGGGCATGTAAAGAATGATTGTTGGTTGGTAGAAGATCAGCATAAAGAAAATAAAGACACAAATGATGTAAATATTGTTACACGAGATGATCTTATATGTTCCTTGGATAAAGCAGAATCTCAAATTTTAGATTTTGGTGCCTCTTTCCATGCAACCCCAAATAGAGTATTTTTCCATGATTATGTCCATGGAGACTTTGGAAAGATTTATTTAGGGGATGGTGAGCCTTGTCAAATGATTGGCAAAGGGGAAGTGCAGCTGAAATTGCAGAATGGCAACATATGGGTGTTGAAGGATGTCGTGCATGTCCCAGTCCTGAAGCAGAATTTGATTTCTGTAAAAAAGTTAGGTGATGATGGTTGCATAGTAACTCTCACAGTAGAATCTTGGAAAGTTTCCAAGGGTGCACTTATTTTATCAAGAGGTAAGAAAGTAGGTACACTTCATCTATCTACTTGTATTATTGATTGTCCTTCTATTTTATCTACTTCAGATGTAGATGCAAAGATGTGGCTTTGTAGGCTTGGTTACATGAGTGAGAAGGGAATGCATGTTCTTAAGTCAAATGTTAAGAATTAGAATGCCTTAGTTTTCAAGGAAAAGATGATAGACAGAAATTAGCTCAAGAGGCTGAATAATTCTGAACAGGGAAATGTTGATTTGGACAAGGTTATGACCCAAAATGAGCTCGCGGGTAAAAAATCATCACTCAAAGAAAACACAGTTACCAACGTTAGTCAGGTGAGAACCGACATCAAACATGCATAAACTAACATTGGTCTGGTGGAGACCAATGTCGGTGATGTCAGGCAGGTGGAAACCAACATCGGTCAAGTAAGAACTGACGTTGGTCAGGTCGGTCACATGGAATTGACATCAGTCAAGTGTAGACTGAGAGATGACCAGGATCAGTCACTATTAGAATGAAATTTGGGCAAACAGTAAGCTGTCAAGGAGCCTCAAACACCAATGAAGAGGTCTGAAAGGGTAAGTAAGCCTCAAATTAATTATTCCCCTTCTTTATACTACTTGTTGCTCATTGATGGTCGAGAACCAAGAAGTTTTGAAGAGGCAATGTAGGTAGAATCTAGGAAACAATGGGAGCATGGCATGAATGAGGAAATTGATTCCTTGGAAGAGAACCAAATGTGGGATTTGGTAGAGTTGCCAGCTAAAAAAAAGCACTGAAAGACGAATGGATGCACAGGTTAAAAAAGGAGAGAATGGACAGGTGAGATAGAAGGCTAGGTTATATGGTCTGGAGCAAGCTCCAAGATAGTAGTATTTGAGATTTGACAGGTTTATGAAAAAGCATGGCTTTAGTCAATGTCAATGTGACCATTGTGTTTCTTTTACCAGGTTGAATAATGATAGCTACATTATCATGTTATTGTATGTAGTGTATATGCTTGTTGTAGGGTCACACATGTAGGGAATTACTGAGCTAAAGGTAAAATTAGCTTAGACATGTGCTAGGAAAGATTTAGGAATAGTGAAGAAAATCTTTGGCATGAGTATTTCTAGAGACAGGGAAAATCATAGCTTGATTTTGTCTCAAGAGGATTATGTAAATAAGATAGTGGAGAGGTTCAATTTGCAAGATGCAAAATTGGGTAGCACACCTATGGTTAGATAGTTCAAGTTGAGCTATGAACAGTGTCTTAAATTACATGATGAGGTTGAGTACATGGTATGTACTAGACCTAATATTACCCAAGCAGTGGGAGTTGTCAGCAAGTTTATGGCCAATCCAAGGAAGGAGCACTAGAAAGCAGTTTAGTGGATTCTCAAGTACTTTAGAGGGAGCAACAGTAGGTATTTATGATATACAAGGTCAGGCATTTATCTACATGGGTATGTAGATTCGGATATGGTAGGTGACTTGGATGACAAGAGAAGCACCATAGGATATGTGTTCACTGTTGGTGGAACGGTGGTTAGCTGGATATCAGTGTTACAGAAGGTTATTGCAGTCAGAGTGGCTAGCAAGGATAAGAACCCTACAGATATGTTAACAAAGCTAGGAACAAAGGAGAAGTTGAATATTCATTCAAATTTTGTTGGTCTTCAAGATTGAACTTGAAGATGGAGATACAAGCCAAAAATAGATTAGTGGATGCTGTTGTACAGGTATACGTATAGGTACAGGTGCAACTATTTATCTCCAAGTGGGAGATTGTTAAGTTGTAGAGCTAAAAGCTTCACTATTATGCAAATAGCAGAGGTTGCTGAGTTATAGAGCAACTGACATCAGTCAAGCCAACCAATGTTGGTCATCTTTAGCTACATAGTAACCGGCATCGGTTATGTTTGGCCAACATCAGTCAAATAAGAACCAACATCGGTCACCTATGTGTTTCCAAAACTGGTCTAATTTTAGACAGACAGTTAGTTTGCATGTAAAGACTAATTTTAGTCTTGAGTCTGTGTTTCTAATTATTGTTTGGTTTGGGATCTATTTAAGAGACCCATGGGGCTTTATTATAATGAATGAATAAGAAGGATTAGATCCTCAACTTGAAGGCAAGAACAACAATTGGGTTGGTTGTCTCAAGGGGTGTAAGATCAATTGATCTACAGGTAGAAAAATCAGAGAGATCTACACGGTAAGTAAGATCAGTTTGATCTGCAAGGGTGTAAGATCAAGAAGATCTACTTGGTACTTGGAAGTAGGCAACAACAACCATTGGGTTGATTGTCACTAGAGGAAACAACTCTGTGTTTGATTTGGTTGTAATTGATTAAGAGAGAGAGAGAGAGAGAGAGAGAGAGAGAGAGAGAGAGAGAGAACTCTTGAGGGAGAATTATTGTATGCCCAAGAGATGTGGGAAGAAGAGGTTTCATCATTGTATTTCCTTCTGGAAGAGTGTTAATACATATTGTATCGTTTCTTTTATCTCTTATTCTTTATTGTTTTTGAATTCTAGTTACATATTATGTATGGTTTAATTCTGTGTTTAGTTGATTATACAAAGGTAATCAATTGCACTCTTAGGAGTGGATCCTGACAGTTGGTATTAGATCTGTGTGCTCCAAGTTCTTGACAAGTGGTATCAGAGCCTGGTTTGGAGAAGGTTAGTGTTTCTTGATTACAAGTTCACTTTTAGGGGTTTTTGATTGAGTGGGAGTAAAGCAATGGTAGAAGAAAGTACACTAAGAATGGATAAATTCAATGGCAATAATTATCAATTATGGAGAATGCAGATAGAAGATTATCTATATCAGAAAGATCTATACTTACCCTTAGATGAGGTTTCAAGTAACCCCACATATATGCAGGATGAAGAATGGAGTGTTCTTTATAGAAAGGATCTTGGTGCTATAAGGCTGAGCCTAGCATCATCTGTGATTTTCAACTTATCACAGGCAAAGAAAATGGTAGAGTTAATGGAATCTTTGGTAAATTTATATGAAAAACCCTCAGCTTCGAATAAGGTATTTCTTATGAAACAATTATTTAATTTGCAAATGCAAGAAGGTGGATCGGTATATAGTCGTCTTAGTGATTTCCATGGATTAGTAAATTAGTTAATTTTAGCCAATATAGATTTTGATGATGAAATTTAGGCTCTCTTAATCTTATGCTCTTTACCTGAAAGTTGGGATAATTTGGTAATGGCAGTTAGTAATACTGCGTCTACTTCAAATATCTTGAAAGTTGATGATGTTGTTAGTGTAATCTTGAATGATGAAATTCATAAGAAAAGCACAGGGGAAACATCAGGGAATGCTTTAAGTGTTGAAAGCAGGGGAACGTAAAGAGAGAAGAGAAAGCAAGGGAAATCAAGGTCAAAGATAGCCAAGATATCCAAATCCAGAAATGGAGGTATAACCTGCTGGAATTATGAAAAGAAATGGCATGTAAAGAAAGATTGTTGGTTGGTAGAAGATTAGCATGAAGGAAACAAAGAAGCAAATGATGAAGGTATTGTTACATGAGATACTCTTATATGTTCCTTGGATAAAGTAGAATCTTGGGTTTTAGATTTTGGTGCCTCTTTCCATGCAACCCCAAATAAAGCATTTTTCTATGATTATGTCCATGGAGACTTTGGAAAGATTTATTTAGGGGATGGTGAGCCTTGTCAAATGGTTATAAAAGGGGAAGTGTAATTGAAATTACAGAATGGAAACACATGGGTGTTAAAAAATGTCATTCATGTCCCAGTCCTAAAGTGGAATTTGATTTCTGTAGGAAAGTTGGGTGATGAGGGTTGCATAGTAACTCTCACAGCAGAATCTTGGAAAGTTTCCAAGCATGCACTTATTTTTACAAGAGGTAAAAGAGTAGGTACACTTTATCTATCTACTTGTATTACTGATTCTCCTTCTATTTTATCTACTTCAGATGTACATGCAAAGATGTGGCTCTATAGGCTTGGTCACATGAGTGAGAAGGGAATGCATGTTCTTAAGTAAAATGTTAAGAACTGGAAAGCCTTGGTTTTCAAGGAGAAGATGATGGACAGAGATCAGATCAAGAGGCTAAATAATTTTGAGCAGGGCAATGTTGATTTGGACAAGGTTATGATCCAAAATGGGCTCACGGGTAGAAATCATCACTCACAAGAAAACACAGTTACTGATGTTGGTCAGGTGATAACCGACATCGAATAGGCAGGAACTGACGTTAGTTTGATGGAGACCAAAGTTGGTGATGTTAGGCAGGTGAAAACCGATGTCAGTCAGGTAAGAACTGATGTCAGTTAGGTCGGTCACATGGAACTGACATCGGTCAGGTGTAGACTGAGAGATGATTGGGATTGGTCACTATTAGAATGAAATTTGGGCATATACCAAGCTGTCAAGGAGTCTCAAATACTCATGAGGAGGTTTGAAAGGGTAACTAAACCTCAAATTCATTATTACCCTTCTTTATACTACTTGTTGCTCACTGATGGTCAAGAATTAGGAAGTTTTGAAGAGGCAACACAGGTAGAATCTAGGAAATAGTGAGAGCATGGCATGAATGAAGAAATTGATTCGTTGGAAGAGAACCAAACGTGGGATTTGGTAGAGTTGCTAGCCAAAAAAAAAGCACTGAAAGATGAATGGATTCACAGGTTAAAGAAAAGAGAGAATGGACAGGTGAGACAGAAGGCTAGGGTATATGGTCTTGAGCAAGCTCCAAGATAGTGATATTTAAGGTTTGACAGGTTTATGACAAAACATGGCTTTAGTTAATGTCAATGTGACCATTTTGTTTATTTTACTAGGTTCGATAATAATAGCTACATTATCCTGTTATTGTATGTAGTGTATATGCTTGTTGCAGGGTCACAAATGTAGGGAATTGCTGAGCTAAAGGTAAAAGTAGCTCAGACATGTGCCAGGAAGGATTTAGGAGTAGTGAAGAAAATCCTTGGCATGAGTATTTATAGAGACAAGGAAAATCATAGGTTGATTTTGTCTCAAGAGGATTATGTGAATAAGGTAGTGGAGAGGTTTAATTTGTAGGATGCAAAAACAAGTTAGCACACCTATGGTTGGACAATTTAAGCTGAGCTATGAATAGTGTCTTAAATCACATGATGAGTTTGAGTACATGGTATGTACTAGAACTAATATTACCCAAGCAGTGGGAGTTGTCAGCAGGTTTATGGCCAATCCAAGGAACGATCACTGGAAAGCAGTTCAGTGGATTCTCAGGTATCTGAGAGGGACCAGCAAAAGGTATTTATGCTATGTAGGGTAAAGCATTTCTCTACATGAGTATGTAGATTCGGATATGGCAGGTGACTTAGATGACATGAGAAGCACCACAGGATATGTGTTCACTATTGGTAGAACGAAAGTTAGCTGGATATCAGTGTTGCAGAAGGTTGTTGTAGTCACAGTGGCTAGTAAGGATAAGAACCCTACAGATATGTTAACAAAGCCAAGAATAAAGGAGAATTTGAATCTTCATTCAACTTTTGTTGGTCTTCAAGATTGAACTTGAAGATGGAGATACATGCCAGAAATAGATTAGAGGATGTTGCTGTATAGGTACAGGTACAGGTGTAGATGTTTATCTCCAAGTGGGAGATTGCTAAGTTGTGAAGCTAAAAGCTTCACTATTATGCAAATAGTGGAGGTTGCTGAGTTACAGAGTAACCAACATCAGTCAGGCCAACCAATGTTGGTCATCTTCAACTACATAGTAACTGGCATCAGTTATGGTCGGCTGGCATCGGTCAGATGGGAACCGACGTCGGTCACCTGTGTGTTTCCAGAACTTGTCTAATTTTAGATAGATAGTTAGTTTGCATGTAAAGACTAATTTTAGTCTTGAATTTGCATTTCTAGTTATTGTTTGGTTTGGGATCTATTTAAGAGACCCATGGGGCTGTATTGTAATGGAGGACTAAGAAGGATTAGATCCTCAACTTGAAGGCAAGAACAACAATTGGGTTGGTTATCTCAAGAGGTGTAAGATCATTTGATCTATAGGTAGCAAGATCAGTGAGATATACATGGTAAGTAAGTTCAGTTTTCTTTGCAAGGGTGCAAGATCAAGGAGATCTACTTGGTACTTGGAAGTAGGCAACAATAACCATTGGATTGATTGTCACTGGAGGGAACAACTATTTGTTTGAGTTGGTTGTAATTGATTGAGAGAGAGAACTCTTGAGGGAGGATTACTATATGCCCAAGAGGTATGGGAAGAAGAGGTTTCTTCATTGTATTTCCTTTTGTAAGAGTGTTAATACAGAGTATATTGTTTCTTATATCTCTTATTCTTTGTTGTTGATGAATTCTAGTTACATATTACTTCTGGTTTAATTCTGTGCTTAGTTGCTTATACAAAGGCAATCAATTGTACTCTAAGGAGTGGATCCTGATAGTTGGTTATTAGAGCTGTGTGCTCCAAGTTCCTAACAAGTGGTATAAGAGCCTAGTTCGGAGTAGGGTAGTGTTTTTTGATTATAGGTTCACTCTCAGGGGTTTTTGATTGAGTAGGAGTAAAGTACTGGTAGAAAAAAGTATACTAAGAATGGATAAATTCAATGGCAAGAATTATCAATTATGGAGGATGCAGATAGAAGATTATTTGTATCAAAAAGATCTATACTTACCGTTGGGTGGGGTTTCAAGTAAGCCTACATATATGCAGGATGAAGAATGGAGTGTTCTTGATAGAAAGGCTCTTGGTGCTATAAGGCTGAGCTTGGCATCATTTGTGATTTCCAACTTATCAAAGGGAAAGACAATGGTAGAGTTAATGGAATCTTTGGAAAATTTATATGAAAAACCCTCAGCTTCAAATAAGGTATTTCTTATGAAACAATTATTTAATTTGCAAATTCAAGAAGGTGGATCGGTATATAGTCATCTTAGTGATTTCCATGGATTAGTAGATCAGTGAATTTCAGTCAATATAGATTTTGATAATGAAATTAAGGCTCTCTTAATCTTATGCTCTTTACCTGAAAGTTGGGATAGTTTGGTAATGGTAGTTATTAATACTGCGTCTACTTCAAATATCTTGAAAGTTGATGATGTTGTTAGTGTAATCTTGAATGAAGAAATTCACAGGAAAATCATAGGAGAAACATTATGAAATGCTTAAAGTTTTGAAAGTAGGGGAAAGAAAAGAGAGAAGAGCAAGTAAGGGAAATCAAGGTCAAAGATAGATAGGAGATCCAAATCCAGAAATGGAGGTATAACCTACTGGAATTGTGGAAAGAAAGGGCATGTAAAGAAAGATTGTTGGTTGGTAGAAGATCAGCATGAAGGAAATAAAGAAGTAAATGATGCAGGTATTGTTGTACATGATGCTCTTATATGTTCCTTGGATAAATTAGAATCTTGGGTTTTAGATTCTGGTGCCTCTTTCCATGCGACCCCAAATAGAACATTTTTCCATGATTATGTCCATTGAGGCTTTGGAAAGATATATTTAGGGGATGGTGAGCCTTGTCAAATGGTTGGAAAAGGGGAAGTGCAGCTGAAAATATACAATGGCAACACATGGGTGTTGAAGGATCTCATACATGTCCCAGTCCTGAAGTAGAATTTGATTTCTATAGGAAAGTCGGGTGATGAGGGTTGCACAGTAACTCTCACAGCAGAATCTTGGAAAGTTTTCAAGGGTGCACTTGTTTTAGCAAGAGGTAAGAAAGTAGGTACACTTTATCTATCTACTTGTATTACTAATTCTCCTTCTGTTTTATCTACTTTAGATGTAGATGCAAAGATGTGGCTCTGTAGGCTTGGTCACATGAGTGAGAAGGGAATCCATGTTCTTAAGTCAAATGTTAAGAACTAGAAAGCCTTGGTTTTCAAGGAGAAGATGATGGATAGAGATCAACTTAAGAGGTTGAATAATTCTAAGCAGGGCAATGTTGATTTGGACAAGGTTATGATCCAAAATGAGCTCACAGGTAAAAATCATCACTCACAGGAAAACATAGTTACCGACATCGGTTAGGTGAGAACCGACGTCGAATAGGAAAGAATCAATGTCAGTCTGGTGGAGACCAAAGTTGGTGATGTCATATAGGTGAAAACTGATGTCGATCAGGTAAGAACCAACGTCTGTTAGGTTGATCACATTTAATCGACATCAGTCGATTGTAGACTAAGAGATGATCGAGATTGGTCATTGTTAGAATGAAATTTGGGCAGATAGCAAGCTGTCAAGGAGTCTTAAACGCACATGAGGAGGTCTAAAAAGGTAAGTAAGCCTTAAATTCAGTATTTCCCTTCTTTATACTACTTGTTGCTCACATATGGTCGAGAACCAGGAAGTTTTGAAGAGGTAATGTAGGTAGAATCTAGGAAATAGTGGGAGCTTGGCATGAATGAGGAAATTGATTCATTAGAAGAGAACCAAACGTGGAGTTTGGTAGAGTTGCTAGCTAAAACAAAGCACTAAAAGATGAATGGATTCATAGGTTAAAGAAATGAGAGAATGGATAGGTGAGACAAAAGGCTAGGTTATATAGTCTTGAGCAAGATCCAGGACAGTGGTATTTGAGGTTTGATAGGTTTATAACAAAGCATGGCTTTAGTCAATGTCAATGTGACCATTGTGTTTATTTTACCAGGTTGGATAATGATAGCTACATTATCCTGTTACTGTATGTAGTGTATATGCTTGTTGCAGGGTCACACATGTAGGGAATTGCTGAGCTAAAGGTAAAAGTAGCTCAAACATGTGCCAAGAAGGATTTAGGAGTAGTGAAGAAAATCCTTGGCATGAGTATTTCTAGAGATAGAGAAAATCATAGGTTGATTTTGTATCAAGAGGATTATGTGAATAAGGTAGTGGAGAGGTTTAATTTATAGGATGCAAAATTGGTTAGCACACCTATGGTTGGACAGTTCAAGATGAGCTATGAACAATGTCCTAAATCACATGATGAGGTTGAGTACATGGTATGTACTAGACCTGATATTACCCAAGCAGTGGGATTTGTCAACAAGTTTATGGCCAATCCAGGGAAGGAGCACTAAAAAGTAGTTCAGTGGATTCTCAGGTATCTGAGAGGGACCAGCAGCAGGTATTTATGCTATGCAGGGTCAAGCATTTCTCTACATGGGTATGTAGATTTAGATATGTTAGGTGACTTGGATGATAGGAGAAGTACCACAAGATGTGTTCATTTTTGGTGGAATGGTGGTTAGCTGGATATTAGTGTTATAGAAGGTTGTTGCAGTCACGGTGGCTAGCAAGGATAAGAACACTGTAGATATGTTAACAAAGCCAGGAATAAAGGAGAAGTTGAATATTCATTCAAATTTTGTTGGTCTTTAAGATTGAACTTGAAGATGGAGATACAAGCCAAAAATAGATTAGAGGATGTTACTGTATAGGTATAGGTACAGGTGTAGTTGTTTATCTCCAAGTGGGAGATTGTTAAGTTGTGGAGCTAAAAGCTTCACTATTACGCAAATAGTGGAGGTTGCTAAGTTATAGAGTAACTGACATCAGTCAGGACAACCAATGTTGGTCATCTTCAACTACACAGTAACCAGCATCGGTTATGATTGACCGACATCAGTCAAACAAGAACCAACGTCGGTCACCTGTTTGTTTCCAAAACTGGTCTAATTTTAGACAGATAGTTAGTTTGCATGTAAAGACTAATTTTAGTCTTGAGTTTGTGTTTCTAATTATTGTTTGTTTTGGGATCTATTTAAGAGACCCATGGGGCTTTATTATAATGAATGACTAAGAAGGATTAGATCCTCAACTTGAAGGCAAGAACAACAATTGGGTTGGTTGTCTCAAGGGGTGTAAGATCAGTTGATCTGCAGGTAGCAAAATTAGGGAGATCTACATGGTAAGTAAGATCAGTTTGATCTGCAAGGGTGCAAGATCAAGGAGATCTACTTGGTACTTGGAAGTAGGCAACAACAACCATTGGGTTGATTGTCACTAGAGGGAACAACTCTGTGTTTGAGTTGGTTGTAATTGATTGAGAGAGAGAACTCTTGAGGGAGAATTACAGTACGCCCAAGAGGTGTGGGAAGAAGAGGTTTCTTCATTATATTTCCTTCTAGAAGAGTGTTAATATAGATTGTATTATTTCTCGTATCTCCTATTCTTTGTTGTTTCTGAATTCTAGTTACATATTACTTTTGGTTTATTTTCATGTTTAGTTGCTTATACAAAGTTAATCAATTGTAATCTAAGGAGTGGATCCTGACAGTTGGTATCAAAGCTGTGTGCTCCAAGTTCCTAACAAAAATAATATTCATCTAAATTTGAAATATTGATGGAAAATTTGTCAAACCAAAGGAAATGACAATAAAATAACAATGGCCTTCATGAATTTTAAATTTTATTTAAGGGATATATGAATCTCTAATATTTATGTTATGGCACTTTGAACATTTGAAGATCAAACTTTTAAAAATAAACAACACCATGTAATTCATAAACTAAATTAAGAATTGGTAGAATTCTAATTTTATCTTTGATCGTGTATTTCTAAAGTTATTTTTAATCTAATCACATTGAAATCATGGTCCTAAAGTTTTATGAATAATATAAATTGATTTTAATTAAACTTAATTAATGATGATCAAAACCTAAAGTCTAAGACTTTAATATACCATGAATACTTAAAGTTAAAAAATAAACTACAGTGATTTGACAAAAAAAATGGTAAGGTAGGGTATAAAGAGAGTTATTTCTATTATTTAATTCAAAGATCATGACAAATCTCTAATTTCATCAAAGATATGCAATTAAAACCAGCATATGACATGAAATTACTAAATAATACATATCTTATCATATACCAGGCAAAAGTCTAAAGATATTTTAAACCTATTCAAATTAGATATCAAATTATCTTTAAATATTTATTCAAACAAGCAAATTACATTTGTACATCGTCTAGAAAAGTAATGCAATTGAAATGAATCTAAAAATCTTCAGTCAACCTAGAGTAAAGATCAAAATAGGAACTACACATTAATACACACACATATAGAATTTATAAAATTATTTCAAATCTAAACATGAAATATAAAACTTGAGGAAACAACCATGATAAAAAATAAACAAACAAATATGAGACAATCTTTACATAATTTTATTGCTTGTATTACTTGTCCAAAATTAAATAATAGTTTTATGCCAATTCAAATGAATGTTGATTCATGTAAATGTATCACATGATTCTAATAGTATTTAAAAAACTTCTCATTCCAATATTTAATTAATCTTTTGAATGAGTTGTTGGTTGTGATCTTTTGGAGATTTGTGGTGGAGTAGTGGCCAAGCTATTTGACTATTTCACAAAATGATAATGTAAATGGTTGCTGGGAACAACCATGATCCTAATGTTTTGTGAATAATATAAACTTATTCTAACTAATTCTAATGAATGATGATCAAAAACCAAAGTCTAAGACTTTAATCTAGCATGAATATTTACAATGAAAAAGTAATGTATGGTGACTTGATTAAAAATAAATAAAAATAGGTGGGGTAGGGTAGAAAGATATATTTTTTTTGTTCCTTAATTTAGACATCATGAAAAATATATCATTTCATGAAATATATGCAATTAAAACTAGTATATGACATGAAATTACCAAATAGTATAGTTCTTATCATATACCAGGAAAATGTCTAAGGATATTTGAAATATATGCAAATTAAAGATCAAATTCACTTTAAATATTTACTCAAACAAGAAAATTGGATTTTTACATCTTTTATAAAATAAAATAAAATTAAATAATTGTAACAAGCTTAAGTCAACCTAGTTTAAAGCTTGAATTAACAACTCTACATTAATACACACACATCTAGATTTCGTAAAAGTAATTCAAATCTAAACATCAAACCAAAAAGTTGAGGAAGAAACCATGATAATAAAAAACATAAACATTTGAGTTTCTAATAGGTATAAAACTCCTCATATTAAATATTCCATAACTTATCAAAGTCATTTTACCTCTCAAAAGTTTTAAATCATGATCTATTTCAAAATTAGGGTTTGAGAGAAAATAGGCTAATTTGAAACTACTAGTCTTATTTTGGTCTTATCTTCACATTAATAACATTATAATTATTGTGAAAACATATGTTAGGGTGTATTGTAAATTTATTGTCATTAAAAATCCTAACATCAATGCAAACATTACTTTTTCTCATCAAATTTTTAAGGCTAACTTTTGGCTCCTAACATGCCTCTTGGGTCTTTTCAAAAACTATATCCTTGATAAACTTAAGAATGCCTCTTATTGAGTGATTTATCTTCTTGAAAAGAGTCCAAACACATTCACTATATCTCTTAATATTTTTCACAACTCAAAATACATTTTCATGAGCATGATCTCAAGAACAAAAAGCCTATTCTTCTACCTCATGGAGGTAGACCTATAGGTCTTTGATATGATCTTATCCTCTTTCTAAATTTGTCACAAAATGGGGTTTTAGTGTATATAATATCCATGGATTTTATTTATATATATTTTAAATAATTCTAATAATTATTGAAGGTCTCTTAAACTGGTAATATCAACAAGTCTTACCAACAATGCCCTTGTCAACTTTGTAGGCCTATATGGATTATTCAAGGACTTCATGGTCTATCCTTTCAAGCTTTGGAAAGTGTGATTCAGGAATGTTTCCAAATTTTGGTGATGATTTATTTGGATGAAATATTCCTTTCATAACTATAATAGACAAATTGACACCTTGAACTCATAAAACCTCCATTGCCAACAACCTACAACTTGATTAAAATGAAGTTTTCTTATCTTTTGACTAATCCAACATGCCAAGTGAGAACGGAATATGATAGTTAAGGATTTTATAGACCCATTAGGATTCATCCAACCTTCCATTTTCATTATAAAACTTTCCAATACATATAAATGTGCAAAACCATGATTGTGGGGTTTTACTAGGGTTTAAAGGCACATTATGCTCGTAAGGATAGTTCATATAGAAAAAAGGATCTTGATAAAAATAAATTCCATAGATTGGGATGGAATATAGAACACATAAAACACCTAAAAGAATTTTTCCTAAGATGCATCCTCCTTCATGAACCACTATTAATAAAACTACCCTCTTCTACTTTCAAAGAGCTCCATGGAGGAATAGATATGTTTTATACACATTTTAGACTTTTAACTCACTCTTGAGCATGGATGTGATTTTAAAAGGATGTAAAAATGTACCAATAAAATAATAAAACCATTTACCTACCATATCTTACATTATTACTTTATTTCATGTTATAAAATAAGGAAGAAAACACTTGAAAATATTTATAAGGTTAGAATAATGAGTTATTTTTTATTTTATTGGTTGTACAAACTAAATAATTCTCAAATATTATATTCAACATGTTTATATGACCTATCAAGTCCATATAAACCTTTATCACCATTGAACCAATAAGAGCATGACATGAGAATGATAGATTAACAGAGGACCAAAATGAGTAATTACCTTAATCTTGTCAAAATAACCTTAAACTTTGTTAAACACATAGTGAAGGATCAAATAAATGACCATTGGTTAGATAGCTAAAAGTTATGACATAATATTTTTATCAGGGTACCATAGAAAACCCTATAAGTTTTGAATAAAGACAAACTAATTATCAAGAAAATACAAGATACAAAAAATACAAACACATTTAAGGCTATCAAAAAAGTTAAATATGAGCTAAATATAAAGATTTTAATTAGACTCACATATGGTATACAAATTTGGTGATCCTTCAGGACTAAATTCTTGTTATGCACCTTATATTGTTTGCCTTGTCCATCCATTGGGCTATGTAACCACACATAGCTTAACTTTAAATACGATTAGACCTTGTAACTATTTATTAATACCTTGAATAAACAAAGATAATTTATATACTTCCAAAACACACAATAAAATAAGAACAAAATAAATCAACACACACACACACACACACGCATGCACGCACACAAACACACACACACGCGCGCGCACACACACACACACACACACACACACACACACACACACACACACACACACACACACACACACACACACACACACACACACACACACACACACACACACACACACACACACACACACTCGATATAAATCATTTAGGGAAAATAAAACACACCAACTAAAAATAAACTCAATGCATTTTCCACTTGGATCAAAAGGAAAAAAACTTTAAAAATCTCCTTTATGAGATGGATAATGATGTAGAACATGTTTCCTTTTATCATGGTGTTTATTAGAGTATACCTCTTGCTTTCCAACTCCTTTGACATACTCAAAATTTAGTTATCAACAACAAACATGTTTTCAATGAAAACAAATTCATCTTGTGACCCAAGAATCTTTGAATGTTTGAATTCACCTAAAACATGATGAAATATTGTCTCATAGTGGAAACATAAACTTTAGCTTAAAGTGGCTCCATGAAATGATGTTCTTGGTCTTGGATTACCTCTTGGATTTTTCCACATTGTTCTTGAAGGAAAAGATCATCTTTGAAAACATATTCAACTTGATCAATAAAAGATATAGTCCCTAAAATAACTTATGAATCATTACAAATACTCATTTATTATTACCATATGTCCTCATCATCTTCTTGATTAGCCACTTAAAGGGATACAACCTAAATCTCATCTTCACCTTTCTCTTTAGGAATAATAGGACTATCAAAATCTTTAAATTACTTCATGTGGTCATGATGTAGCTATAAATATGCTCTTTCAAGATTTATTTCTTGCTCATTAGAGTCCATTTACAACCCACTCGAGATCTCATCTTGTTCACATGGGAGGTTTCCCATTTAAATACCATTTACAAACATTCCATTGAGACTTTAAATTTAAATACTTCCTTGATATTCTTCTATTGTCAACTTAACTAGCTCCTCTTTCTAACAAGAAAACAATCCATCATATTCAATCAAAGGAGAGAGTTTAAAATAATAATTTACCTCTTCTTTACGACAAGAGACTTCTTTGAAGATATACTAATGCATCTTTGTTACATATAGATTATCCAATTCATCAAGAGGCTCTAAGAACTATTATTCTTCATCATCAATGATCTCATTAGGATGACTACCTATCTAGGCAACTATTGTGACTATCTAAATTGAGGTTTGTTTACCTTCAATCATGTTATTTCCTTCAAAGTTTATTACCACATCATAAATATCACGTCTCCCTTCATATCAAATTTCTTATTTTATCTTTAATTTAGTAAGGGGAGTGACATTGATGAGTTATACCTCATTGTCACTTGATGTTTTTTCTTCAGAATCTTTTTGAAGCTTACTTACAGATATAAATTAGTTTTCTTCATTTTATTCCCATCAAACATGTTCATATTTAAGGATGGGATTCTTAAACTCACAAAAACATTTTGGACATATGAGATTAGATATCCTATCATTATTATATTTACACTCACCAATCAATCCATTAAACCTTTTTATGCTTTTTTATTAAGCCTTCTCAACAAGGACTTCCTTCTTCACTTGAATGCTCCCTTTAATTTATCTCCATGATGGGAAATATTTAGGTTCTTCAACCTTATCAACAAGAACATTTTTATTTATTTAGATTCCTACTTTGATTGACCTCCATAATGGAAAAAAATAAGGTTAATTAACCTTATTAATAAGATTGTATTTATTTATTTAGATTCCTTCTTAGATTAAACTCCATGAAGGGAAGGCTTGAGGTTCTTCATGAGGGATGGGTGGGGCTTGAGTAGATAGTGGATCCAATTTGGCTTCCATTTCCAAATCAAGGATTTTTGAATGTTTTTTTCCCCATGAAACTAAAACATGATTCTAAATTGGAACCTTAAACATAGGGTATTCCTATTGATGGTGTGTTACAACTTGAGTGGTGGATGAAGGGTTTGGAAAACTTACAAACTACCTTGTCCTTGTCCTCAAATGTTTAATTTTGGATGAGAATGAGAGAAGGTTATTGAGGGAAAATAGGTGGATCTTGAGTAACAATGGATGAGGATTTCATAAAATCAATATATTTTTGATGGCATAATTAAAGTTTAATAAAATAAAGAGAATAATAAGGTTGCTGGTATTGGAATTCCTACTTCTCACATATTACTAACCTATCCTCCATGCATTAATTTCAATATATTATTTTTATCATTTCATTGGTTAGGACATGTTGATTTACCTCCTCAAAGTCTACCCACTCACTCCTTATACATTGTAATGAATCCTTAAGATTTTGAATGAGATGAATAGGGACAACTTTACCAATTTATATATATATGTATCTTTCTCATTATCTTTCTAGTCTTTAACATATTCATGAGGTACACATCAAGAGTCTTGATCTTTCATAGCTTGAATTTGCCTATCTATGAATTCATCATTATATCTTATGTATTTTTGATGACAAGATTTATATGAATAATATTAAGGGTAAAAAGATTCATAAGATTTATGAGGATATGAGGAAGAGTAACACTCTTGATATTAAGGTTGGTCATATTAATAGCTAGAGTTATATGGAGTTTTAGTGGGGTTATTGTAGGAATATTATAGATCAACATATGGATGTTATGGTTCATTATGATACTAGTAAGGGTCAATATAAAAATTTTAGGGATCAATATAGGCTTGATATGTCTCACCAAATTGAGCATTAAAAAATTATAACTCCAAACTCAGCCATCACACTTCATGAGAAAGATAGAACCAATAGCGTACATAGTTGAAAGAGTACCTAGGATATTAAAAACAATTTAATGTTATTTGAGATTCAATTTATGTTTATTTTAATGCATCCAAAGGCTGGTATATTGATGAGAAACATAAATAACTATTAAACGGATGAAGTCTCTTATCCCAACAAGTGTGCTAGAATTTTTATTTAAAAAAAAATTCACCCTTGATGAGGTTATTCAATCATATTCACATAAGTGATAGCATGTGAACAATCATATATTATGGGTGACTTAAATAATGGATTGAACCTCTAGGTAGGACTATCTCCCTTGATGCATCACTTAATAACTACAAACAAGGCTACTATTTACAAGGTGAAAGGGTAAGATAAAACCATAAACTAAAAAGGGGGTGACACACTAAATGTGAATACCATTAACATTAATTTTCATGTGTACTAATACCTATAGGACTTACATAAGCATATATTTATCCTAAAATAATCTATCACATCAATTATTTACAAAGAGGTAAGGTAATATGAGAGTATAAACAAATACAATTTCCACTTATAGTCAATTTATAACCACTAGTGACACTTTTTAAAACTTGATATAGAGAACAAAATTATAGGAAGGTAAAAACAATAGGATAAAAAGACAAGGTGAACTAAGTCTGCACTTACATAGATCAACTATTCAAATATTTATAATATAAATATCCATAGAAGGAGGTAAAAAAATCATATTATTGATAAATAGGAATAAAAATGAATAGGGTTACATAATAATATTTGTTTAAGGATCCATTTCAATGCCAAAATAGGCCTTAAATATAGAAGAGAAAGAGAAGGAGATAGAAGATAGGCAATGAGCGGTATATGAGAAGTATCATACCATGAATAACTAAATTAAAATTAGGAAACATACCTAAGGATAGTCATTAAACTCCCCTGAATATGTGCCATATTGGAGTGATCCTCTTCATCAAGTTGGCATTGGTGATCATCATTTTCCTTCATGGCTCAACAATCCTACTTGAAACTACACATTTGGAGTGATGGTGAGCTAACAAGTCATATTCATGGAGTATAATTTATTGGTGTGAATTAAACATCTACTAAAGGACCTAATCCAATCATTTATCGTACTTCATTATATAATATCATTCATAATCTCATATTTTCCCTCTAGAGATGCTTATTCCTTATAGCCATATTTAAATACAAACCTCCAAGGTTTGGAATATATGTATCATTTATATATAAACTAAAAATACATATTCAATCAAAATTTCAAGATATAAATCTCAATGTAGACCTACATTCTTGACCTCCATCTTTTCCAATTAGGCTTAATTAGGCATAATGCAAGCCCATAATACTAGAGTCCACATAAATCCATATAATAACAATCCAAAAATTGAAAAATATAATAGGGGTCATCAAATTACGTCTTTTTTAAAAATTTAAAGTCATTTAATAGGTTACAACTCAATTTAGGAAACTTGTAAGCTTTCTATCACTAATTTGACAAAAGCACAGGCTTGAATAGGTTGAGATCTAAAATAAATACATATTTTTAGTTCTCAGGTGTTTCAAGATAAATAAATTATTTTAGGGGTCCAACCCAACATTACTCAACCCCTCAAATAGTTATTTTCTATAGTTTAACCTTTTTTACCTCTAAAACAATCCAAGTTCTCACTATTTTGTGTAAACTTTAGACTGTGTACATGGTTGTAGGTGTTTTGATGGTTTTTTACCAACTTATTGATCTTATTCAAAATTTTCCATTCTCATTTCTACCTCTTACACACATATTTACCCCTTAAAACTCAAAAATTAAATACAAACCATTGCATACTTCTCAACTTGAAAATAGGCTACAAAAGAGCTCTTTGGTAGACTTGTGTATCTTCTTTATGTTTGGTACTTACAGGGTTATATAAATGGAAATTTCATCAGTGATCATCCTTTTTTTAACTAATAAAAGACACACATATCATCTCATCATGTTTTTTTCTCTTATTTACATCATAAAACCTAGCTTTCTATGCATGTTTATTGTACTTGCTTAAAAATGTAGATCTACAGGTCTGTAGACCTGTAGGTCTACATTACTCTTAGTTAAAACCACTAGTGGAATTATTATTCACATATTAATAAATTATTTATCTTACATTAGCTCTTAGATAAATTTTCCATCTCAAAAATATCTTGAAAGCTTCTCAACTATCTCAAAAGGTTGGATTTTTATCAACGAATAGTAAATTGGTGTTATTTAAGAGTGCATGTATGTGTTTAAGACAAAGTTTTGGAGTAATTTCTTTTATGAAATCCATCCCTGATTGTATAAATAGGATGATAACCCTATACCATCTCCATATGGTGTGAATATGACCATACCACGTATAAAAACTTCATGATGACTATGATTGAGTCTTTATACCCTATTCTAGGCCTACAAGCTAAAGAATCAAGCCATTATATATAATTTTGTTCCCTACACATGATGAAAATTAATTCCACAAAGTACATAGTATAGACCTAGAAACTATAAAGGTGGTTTTAAATTCATATAATGCATTAGGGTTAGTTAGAAAAATAATCGACTCCATCATGTCTTTAGAGAGGTTTTAGGAAGGTTTTAAGTGTTTAAAATTCCTAAAGATAGTTAATAATGATATGGACCATAATTTCATAAATAATAGCATATATATTAAGGTCATAAGTTCCATCAATACCTCATCACACCATTGGTGATCATGCATATATTCATTCAACTTCTAATGTGATGAAATAGGTTGTTCTTAGCTTGTTAGCTTGTTCTAATATGTCAAGAGAGTATTTTTATCCAAAAGGTCATCCAAATATTATTATTTTTATTTATAAAGGTTATAATAGATATTAAACACATACTATTAAATCTTCTATCACTTCTCCAAGTCATTTGACCTTTCAAATGTCTTAAATCCTAGTTTGTCTCCTAATGAAGGTTTGAGAGTAAATAGGCTAATCTGACCCTATCAGTCTTAAGATATTATTTTATTTAAATTTAAAATATGATTATCATATTAAAAAACTTTATTAGGGTCTATTATACCTTTATTTTCCATACAAATCCTAACTTCAATGCAAACATTACTTGATCTCATTAATTCTTGAAGGTAGACTTGTGGCTCCTAATGGGATTCTAGGGTCTCTTCATGACTTGTCTCCTTGGTAAAGTTAATATTCCATATTATTGAGTGATTTATATTTCTAAAAGTATTACAAATATCTTCATCATCTCTCCTAATATTTTTCACAGTTGAAAATACCCTTTTCGTTATCTTGACCTTAGGCATAAAAATCCTATTCTTTGACCCCCTATAGGTAGACCTATAGATCTTTGATCTAAGCTTATCCTCTTTGTAAATTTTTAACAATATGGTATTGCAGTCAATATCATATCCATGGATGTCATTTTGAGATATTTTTTATACATCTAAGAATTCTTGAAGGTCTCTTAAACTAGGAATATTAAGAAGTGTTATTAAGAATCCACATGTTAAATTTGTAGGCTCACATGGCCTACTCAATGACTACATGACCTTTAATTTTTGGATATATAATTAGTCATTTAGGAATATTTAAAAACTTTGGTGATGTTTTATTACGATGGTATATACCTATTATAACTATAATAAACTAAATTTTACCTTGAACTCATCAAAAATCCATTTCCACTAGCATATAACTTGATCAAAATTAAGATTTATTATATTTTAACTTATCCCACATTACAAGTGGGGATGGAGGATGATATGGAAGAATTTTATATAACCCTAAGGATTTATCCAACCTTTTATTTTCATGTTGAAACTTTCTAATGCACATGGTCAAGTAAAATCATTCATGTGGGATTTTAGAAGGGTTTAAAGAAAACTTATGCTCTTAACAATTTTCCGTAGAGCACAAGGGCTCCTATTGAAAACAAATATCATGGATTGAGAAGGAATATAAACCCCCTCCAACACCTACTAGCAAATGTCTTGAGATGCATTCTCCTTCATGAACCATTGTTAAAAAAACTACATTCTTCTACTTTCCATGAGCTCGATGGAGGAATGAATAAGTTTTCTACAATATTTCGACTTGTAAATCACTCATAAACAAGGATATGAATTGAAGAGGATGTAAGAACAATACAATAACATCTTTAAACTATTTACCTATGATATCTTACACCATTCCTTCTTTGCATATTATAAAATGAGCAATAAAACACTTTAAAAGTTTTACAACATTCAAATAGTGATTTATAATTCATTTTCTTAGTTGTACATATCAAATAAGTTGAAAATATAATATCTAACATGTGTGAATAACATGTAAAGTCCCTCTGAACCTTTATCACCATTGAACGAAATTGAACATGACATGAGATGACTAGACTAACATAGGACCAAAATGAGAAATTGCGTTAATATTTTAAAAATAACCTGTATATTTATAAAACATCTTATGAAGGATCAAATAAATGACCACTAGTT
Organism: Torreya grandis; assembly: GCA_037957365.1. Taxonomy (NCBI): domain Eukaryota; kingdom Viridiplantae; phylum Streptophyta; class Pinopsida; order Cupressales; family Taxaceae; genus Torreya; species Torreya grandis. The sequence continues at coordinate 820,000 of JARHVA010006425.1, forward strand.
AGATAACTAAAAATTATGACTTCGCTTTTTGAAAAGGTAACCATAGAAAACCCTACAAGCTGCTAATAAAGACACACTACCTATCATGAAAAGACAAGATATAAATAATACAAACACCTTCATGGCTATCAACAAAGTTAAATATGAACTAAATAGCATGTTTCAAATTATACTCACCTATGGTAGCCAAATTTGGCTAACGTCACCCACCCAAGGTCGTATCATCTTCTTCCTTATCATTGGCTTCTTAAATGTAGAATGACTTCCTATAAACACATTTATGTCCTTGTATCCAATTTCAATCACATATGAAAGCATAACCCTTTTACATCCTTTCATTTAATTTGTTGTGGGGTTAATCTATTAGTTTAATAAAATTATTATGGATAGAAATTATGTTCAAAACCTTTAGTGAAAGCACTTTGAGTGACCATATATCTCTCCTTGACCATACACAGTAATGGTATGGATTCAAATAGTAAACTAAGGTTAATCATGCAAAATTCAAGTTGGATGATATCATTAAGACCAATAAATAATATAATTCTTGAGAGGCCATGTTTATTTGATATTTTATGGTTGCCATAAGAACTTTTATGAAACATTATACTGATAGTGCATCTGTAACTCATCAATAAACACTTACGAACTAACATGAAAGACAATACTTTTATTTTAAACACATAATTATCTCTACAAAATTAACTACTCAAGTTCTAGATACAAAGATAACATGATGACCTTTTACGAACTTGTAGTTTGATGTTGATAAAAACATCTATTTGATTGATCCATGTGAGTTTATCTTTAGCATCAAATTTATACACTTCAACTTTTTGCATTATCTTCTTTGAATCTATATTGGATTTTTTTTTTTTTTTTTTTTTTTTTTTTTTTTTTTTTTTATGGTTGGGATAACCTAGGTATAATTATGAAGGATTATTTAGCTTAAGACGACCAATAATAGTAGTCAATTACCCACTAATAGTTTCCAACCAATACTTCATACCATAGATGGCCCCTTTTGCCCTTATGATCTGCCCTTTCACTGCATCAAGGTCATCATTCTTAACCATGTCTAAACTTGGTGAACCATCATTGAAATGAAAGGATCCAATTTTTTAGACTATATGTCATCCTTATAAATAACTTTCTTAGTCTCATTCCCTTTTCCATGATCGTGAGTTATTGGGCTAACCATGCACATACCCTAGGGTTAAGGATTTGTGATCGATAAATATACTAGTGGATTATACCATTACATCATCTCATCGAGTTGAGTACAATGACTAATAATTTTCACAAGTAAATGTGTGAAAAATATGTATAGAATTTTCATTTAAAAAAAAAAATAGACATCGAGTACTACTATAGCAAGGAAAAAAATTCTTCCTATAACATAGGTTATGCTTTTAATCCTTCAATTCTAATGTCAACTACTACACTAGATCCAAACATATATGTCTTATAAAATTTTATGTAATCAAAGTTCTAATATCACTTGTAATTAAATTACGTAGATGATTCAAAATAATGGAATATTATATCACATAATTATGACTAGAATAATCATATCCACAAAAATAATGTATGAAAGAGTTCTATAATTAATAAATATGACTGAGCCAATTGAGGGGGAAATGTCAACGACAATGTAATAATAGTAGAATTTTCCTTGTGATGATAAAATACTAACTACTAACTCCTATATATACTCTACTTAGGCCATGATTATTCCATAGGCTGACTGTAATAATAATATAAAACATTGATAAATGTGACAATAATATATAAAAAGGCTATATAAGCCACTAGTTATCCACACATATTCCTAGACATAGTATAGGTTAGGGGCATATTAAAACATCCTTTTGAAACTTTTTTTTATTTTTTTATCTTAAATTCCATTTGATGTTACAGGGGAAAATCCATATATGTGAAAACAAAGGATCAAAAATACCACAAACCTTAGAACTTCATATAAAACATTCAAAAAGATCACACCGAAGTGTAAGAGATTTTAAAGGAGTAACATGAGAAGTACAAAGCAAGGCATGATCAAAATAGAGTTGAACATAATTTCCTTATTAGGGAAACACCATAGTTTTAATTGAGTCATGAATTAACTTCAAAGATAAAACAACGAAGTTTAAGGCTCTTTCTTATAAACAAGTGTTTATTCTATAATGTTTACAACTATCTATTTTTTAGAATTTCATGCTAGAGGATGAAGAAGAACCTTTCATACCTTATATTTAATGTATTTATATTTATATCAAAGGATATAGATAAAGATGTTCTTTCACATATAAAGTAAAGAGAGTTGATGACAAAAGTGTCAAAGAGTTAAAACATAAGATTTAAAGGATATTTTATAACTATTTCCAAAGGGTATTTCAAAGACGATGTTTAGAAAAAAATACTCACCTCATGAGTTTGTAAGTTTTAGGCCAATAAACATCTCCTAACTACTGAGGTATAATACAAAATTGGACAATGAAATACTATCAATCTTGTCCACTATGCTAAAAAATATGTGATATAGCAGATATACACTTTTTTGTAGTTGATTCCATCAGAACACCAATACATAAGGTGCATCACATAAGTACATAGGGGTCTATAGAGATAAAATCAAGTCTGGGGTTATATAAACACTTTAGATGAAAACACATTAGCAGATCTATGTTCAGAAAGGACTTTAACATATGGTTGTCAAAATGTTTGTTTCTATAGGGTTGTAGGTACACAACCAATCCAATAATTAAATAATCATAGTTTATTGTACGTTACTGTTACATAACCACTATGATAGTATGGTCTTGCATTGAAGGGCAATCTCTCCTATGACTAAGAAACATGTATAGTAATGGTTTCAAACATTTTATCTTAGTCTCCTATGTTGTTTATTCATCCTTCTGAACTTTATAATGTTGTAATAATGTATAATAGCTATTTTAGTGTTGAATCCATAGTATTAATGAGTATTCGAATGATGGGTTGAGTAAGGTAATGATGCATTTACATATTCACTAATGTTCCTTACAATTCTTGTGGATTGAATATGTTTTGATGTCAATTTTGTGTAGATAGTGTGACTTCAACAATTGTGAAAAAAGTATATCTAATTTTATGTATGTTTTATTGTAATAAATGCCCATGAAGGCCTCATGAAAGTTGCCCTTATAATTAAAAAAATGAGACAGTGAAAAGAATAGATTATCCCTCACTCTTCTACATTTTCGTTCAAGTTCAATTTGTTAAAAGTAATCTTGTGTAATTATAGCTTTGCTTATTCTTGTGTGATCATTAAATGATTTGTTAATTACATATTTTAAGTCGAGTTTTCTTTAAAATTGCAACATTCTTCAATAAAATAATACATACCACTAATCATTGTTTGTATTGTTTACTTAATTGTTTTTCAAAAAATAGATAAGCAGAAAACAATATGTATTCTTAGGACAAACAGAAATACGTTTTGACGAGTTAATTTACACAATTAGCAAGATCAGCTCCCTCCCAAATAACGGAAAGCAGTTAAGCTGCTAAAACGTTTTAAATTCCTTAGCCGTCAATTGCCTCTCCTCACACAGCTCCACCAATGACGACATCCAGCAAACATATGTTTTCCCGTCAAATAACACAAACAAATTGTATAAGAAAACCCCGCCTCCCTTGAAATTTACATACCCTCAATCTTTGGGTCTGTCCCTAATCGAAAAATACTATTAATGTCTTGTGAAATTCTATAAGAATTTAAATCCATTTTGTGATCCAAAACAAATTATCTTTATTGGTTTTCAGTAACTTTAAAAGTTTCGACGCCATGGCTAAGGAATGTCAATGCATACTTTGTTCCGAAGTTTTCGCCAGAAAGGATCTTGCAGAACATATGCTTCGCCATTCGACAGGCGAGTGCACCAAAACTCAATTTTCTGTTTTCAGGAAACCGGTATCGTGTACAGAGCAGTTCTTTAAATGTAAAAGCAGGGAATTCATTTGCGCTGTCGGATTCATTTGAGTCCTGCTGGTTTTTTTTCTTGGAAAATTTGGAGTAGATTAAAGTCTTTTGTCCTTCGACGATTTTTACGGCAAATATTTGATAGCATTTTGTGAATTTTTCCTTTCTTTACAGAGGACTTTTTAGGGGAATTGTTCAGATAATATTATGTATTACGAATCTCTATATTTTTTCAACAGAAAGACTTCTTTTGGGAGAACGTAACGTCTTGGATTCACGGGGAAACGCTCATGGAGGGCGTTTACCTTCTCAGTGAGTAATCCAGACGCAACATACTTAATTGTGTTCTTTAGTTTTCAATATGCAGCCTAATTTTACTTATTTAATTATCTTTTGAAGAGGAAGCGGAAGCGGCCATGCTGTTTCTTCGTCAAATTCCGGCCTGCAAACTTCTTCGGGGCAGAATATTCCTTTGCCTTCTCGTTGTGATCAAGGAAACACCATACCTGGATTGACAGGTAGGGATAATTTTAGCTCATAGGGTAATTTCGAAAATTGGACATATTAAATATGTATAAGAAAATATTAAACGCTCGTAAAAAAACGATTCTCCTCAGGTTCAGTAAAAAAGAATAATTTATTTCTATTATTTTAAATTTTTCTCCAATATGCAATACTTAAAGAAAATTCTGACAATATTTATCCCCGTTATATTAATGTAAACATTAAAGACTGATATTTCTGTTAGTCTGAAAATGCAAGCTTACTTAAAATCAATTCTATTTACAAGACTGCATCAGCCTCTGCGTGGTCAGCCTGACCGATTCGACTGGAATATAGATCTTTATTTTCGCTGTTGGAAAATATATATCTTGAGAGGATACAATAGGAATCATAGAAATACTTGGGATTAAAATTTCCTCTAGATGCAGCATTGTTAGAACACGATAAATAAAAGCAAATTTACAATCTATTTTTATTGTTGACCTCCAACACCACTTAATATTTTTTGGAGACATCCACATAGGTAAACGAAAAGTGAATTTGGAAATACAAAAAGCTGGGAATCTCATTGAGATGTTTCAACAGATTCACGTCCAAGGGCAAGAGATTTAAAAAGAGTCACAAGCCAAGTACAAAGAAAGATACGATGAACAAAGTGTTCAATATAATTTTATTGTTAGAACAAGTTAAGTTTGCATATAAACAAATAAAGTTCTCAAGAAAAAAACAAAAGTTAGAGTTTCATATAGAGCATTTATAACTCTGGAACAAGCGGACAAGAATCTTTTTAAATCGAATCAGGCTCTTTATAATTTATAGCGTTGTTAATATTTGTAAATTTGTTTTCCCTCTTCCATACTAGATGATCAATAACGGTCTTTTCTACGTTGTATAGAACATCTTTCTCTAGACAATCAATAACGTCTTTTCTGGGAGTAGTGTAGTTTGGATAAAGATGTTATATTGGAGAAAACTGAAAGGCAAAAGTGTAGGAGATTTAATATGTATAATCAAATTTTATGTCGAAGAGGAACTGCGTTCTTTAATACCAGTTTCCGAGTTTTTGGTGACCAAATGCCTTTTAATTGGAAAGATATGTAAATATAGATCGTGAGTTATTAAAAAGATAAAGATATTTAAATATGACATTTGTAACACTTTGTCATAGTTGATTCCCTCAAAATTTCAATGAATTAAGTTGATTAGATATGTACATAAGGGTCTATTAAGCTAGGATTAAATATTGGATTATTGACATTAGTAAATATCTGTTCAGAAACGACTTTGATACAAGGTTGTGAAACCACATCTTCCTACAGTGTTGTAGGTGCGTAACCACAATGTTAAAGCTCGCCTCACTTGAAGTCTATTTAGACATAGATCTTCCCTGCTGTCCCTGATTGTCAAATAATCTTAATGGATTCTCTCATTTAAATCAAATTGTCTTCACTTGACTTCAATTCGAGCGTAGCTTCAACAGTTGCGACGCCATGGCTGAGGAATCTCGATGCAGAATTTGTTCCGTTGTCTTCACAGTGAGTGAAGATCTTGGAGGACATATGAGTCACCATTGGAGAGGGGAGGGCACCAAAACTAAATTTTCTGTTCTCATAAAATTGGTCAAATCTCTAGATTGAAAAGGAGGAAAAACGTTAGTACAGTCGGATTCAATTCCGTTCACGTACCTCTTTTCATTTTCTTTAAGGTTTTAAAGTCTTTAGTTCTAATGGTTTTTGTTTTGTTTGAAGTTTTTAAGTACAGCAAAGACTTTATTCCTGCGACAATTTCGAGGACAAAATTCCTATGGCAGTTAATATGTTTTTTCTTGCTTTAAGCACAAGTTGTTAGCAGATTTTTTCAGATAATATTATAATTTATGAATCTGCATATCGTTTTAACAGAAAGAGAACAAGAGGCACAACGCCAGGATTCTAAGCGAAAGACGGATGGAGACAGCTTACCAATTCAGTGAGTAATACAGTGTGACATGTTAAGTTTGATCTTTATATCTTAATACATGCAATCTCATTTTACTTATTTCTTCTTTTAAATTTTTGCGTTAAATCACCTGTCTTCACTTGATTTCATTCAATTGGAGCGGTGCTTCAACAGTTCCGACGCCCTGGCTGAGGAATATGAGGAATATGTAACCAGAATTTTTCCCCCATTTTTCACAACGACTGAGGATATTGGAGGAGATATGAATCGCCATAGTAGAGGCGAGAGCACCAAAACTCAATTTTCTGTTTTCATGATAAAATTGGTATCGTGTACAGTGAAAATCTATAGATGTAAGAGGAGGAAAATCGTTAGGACAGTCGGATTCAATTGAGTTCAACTACCTATTTTAATTTTCTTTAAGGTTTTGGAGTCTTTAGTCCTGATGGTATTGCTTTTGTTTGAAGCTTTGAAGTACAGCAAAGACTTCAGTCCTGCGACAATTTTGACGACGAAATTCTTATGGCAGTTATCTGATTTTTGTTGGTTTAAGGAGAAGTTGTTAACCGTTATTTTCAGATAATATTATATTTTACGAATCTGCAAATGATTTTAACAGAAAGAGAACAAGAGGCAGAACGACAGTTGTTGGATTCTATGCGAATGCCACAAGGTGGCAGTTTACCGTTAAGGTGAGTAATACAGTGCGACATCCTTAGTTTGTTTTTTAATTTTTAATATGCAACCTCATTTTACTTATTTCTTCTTCTTTTAAATTTGTGATTTGAATCAATTTGTGTTGACTTGATTTAAATTCGAGCGTAGCTTCAGCAGTTACGACGCCATGGCTGAGGAATATCGATGCAAAATTTGTTCCGCAGTCTTTACAGCGAGTGAGGATCTTGGAAGACATATGAGTCGCCATTGGAAAGGCGAGGTCACCAAAACTCAATTTTTTGTTTTCATGAAATTCGTATCTTGTAGAGTGCAAATCTCTAGCTGTAAAACGAGGAAAATCGTTAGTACAGTCGGATTCATTTGAGTTCACCAACGTACTTTCAATTTCTTTAAGGTTTTTGTGTCTTTAGTCATGATGGTATTTTTTTTGTTTGAACTTTTTAAGTACAGGAAAGACTTTACTCAGACGATTTTGAGGACACAATTCTTATGGCAGTTAATACGATTTTTTTTTCTTTACTGAGAAGAGGTTAGCATATTTTTTCAGATAATATTATATTTTACGAATCTACATATGATTTTAACAGACAGAGATCAAGAGGCGGAACGGCAGAAGTTGGATTCTCTGAGAATGCGGTATGGAGGAAGTTTACCGTTTCTGTGAGTTATACAGTGAGACATGCTTTATGTTTGTTCTTTATTTTTTAATATGCAACCTCATTGTCCTTATTTCATCTTCTTTTAAATCTGCAAGAAGTGACGAGCCGAACAATGTCAGCCAGGGTGAAAGAAGAAGCGACCTTGTTGTTTCTACATTCAATTCCAACCTGCAAACTCTTTTGTGGCAAAGTATTCCCTTGCCTTCTCAATATCGTCATGGAAACACCATAGGGGTTCCGACTCCATTGACAGGTAGGGATAATTTTAGCGCCGAGTGTGATTTCGAAATTTCTCATAAATATTATGCATAGGAAATTTTTTTAAGGCTGGAAAAAATAGATTTTCATCAAGTTCTATGAAAACAATATTTTATTTAATTTTTTACAATATCAAGATATGGAAATTTGGAAAATAAATAAATAATAAAATCACAATATTATCGCCTTTATATCAATGTAAACTTACAAAAACTGATATTTCGGTTAGTCGCAAATGCACCCTTACTTAAAAAGCATTTCTATTTACAGGGCTACCTCAGCCTCCGCATCGTCAGCCTCACCGATTTGGCTCTTACATACCACCTGGCATGCGCCCCCAAATGAACTTACAAGTACCACAACAATTTCAGCATCAAAACAGAAACAATGTCAATTTGCAGTCTCCTGATAACTTTCAACAAAAGCGCAATGTTACTGTGAGGATTTCTCGTCCTGTTACCATTCAAAATGATTCGACGGACAATCCACCGCAATCTCAGCAGCAACCACGTCTGAATTCGCCTCCTTCTATTGATTCCGTTAGCAGCGGAATGCGAGACTTCGACCGTCGTGATCAAAACAAAGGAAAAACGGTTGACAAAAAATAAGAAAATATGATGACCGGATTCGATTATAGATCCTACAGTCACAGGTTTTCACGATGTGAAATTTTAGTTTTTGCTGTGTAATTTTGTGTTTCACTTCACGTTGCATTTGTCAACTGAATTTGTGTGAAAAGATTGTCGGATCGGAGTGAAGATAAAGCTTTTAATCGACCTTTATAATCAAACATTTCTGGCGATTGTGTATAACATGTCCGCATAACAAAGTTGATATATACGAAGTTTTGCATAACTTATTTATATTTAAGATGACAGTGGAGATTGAAAAATATTTTAAATTGTAAGTGTGGGTTTGAAATATCAATAGTTTTGATAATTAATGTACATAATCATATAATTATTTATTTATTTATGTTTTTTTTTTTTAATATATATAATAATATTTGTAATAAAAACCATATGCATATATTAATCTTTAGCGTTATGGTGAAAAGGTTCTATTGGCAACATGGACAAGAGTTATTTAAAATAGTTGTGTTCATCAGGTCGTGGAAATGAAAGGTTGACACCTTAATAAATTTAATTAATAGCATTTATTTTGTTTTTTCATTGGAGACTTGGGTGTTGTGAAAATTGACATTTACTTATGTTTTCTCCACGGGTGGTAAGATTTTTACACGATGTTTCTTTCTCCACATAGCAAAACCTAAAGTATGATAATTCAAATGGAAAACAAAGGCATTGAATTTTTAATAGCTATATGCATACACAGACTCGATATTGTGTAGGAAACCATAGTGACTTAGGTTAAGATCTTAAATATCGTAAACACTATTATGCTAACAATTATTGGTGTTTGATGCGAAACGTATTAGGAATCTATCGGTCTCTTATTGATTAGAAAGATTAACATTATTTGTGATAAAAAAAATTGTTCTATATTTCATTCACTTTTTTATTTGTTTTTTAATATATAATGACCGTACCTTTTTTTAATATGTTATGTTCTTAATTTGATTTTAGAATAAGTAAATTTGTTGAATCAACAAATTCAAAGCTTTTAATATTTTTAAAATTATTATGAACTAAACTAAAATCTAACTAATGCTTCTATATAAATATGATAAATATAACATCTTTTATAGAGGAATAACATATGCATTCATCAAAAATGAATATGGCGTATCTATTGCATACAAAAGGCATGTCTCGTTGTATTAGATTTACATGTTGGTAGAATAATTAGTTACGTTTAGTTTTTTTAAATATTAAATATATTTAATAATTTAAATCTATTTTAAAATTTTAAAAAAATAAAAAAATGGTATAATGTTTAGTACCACTCTTTAGATGCATTTAAATTTAATTGAAAATGAAATAATATATTGAATAATAAGTAAAATCTATAAAAGTATTTATTAACTCTCATAAAATATTTTTAGAAAAAATGAACAAATATTATAACTTTTAATAAACAATTTTTTATATTAAAAAATAGGAAAACAATGACATAAAGTGTAATGTTGTATTTGAATGTCTTTAGTATACAAGTATAATGATGAAAAGTAAAAATAATTTAAGATTGTTCCAAATGTATAACTTACATAAACATATGAGTATAATCTTCATTGTATTTTATATATGTATATGAATATGATAATTTATGATCTTAGAGTGCATAAAATTACCGTTAAATTTGAGGAAAATATTATCTTCATATCAAAATTTAAAAAATAGAATAATTATAATTTATTTCTTTTTTCAAAATTATTTTTGGATTTGAATCATTTATTTCAAAAAATTATTAGAAAGCTTTCATACAAAAATAACCTACAAGCCAAAATAAATTTTCTAAATTACATGATTAAGTATAATAAGATTGTATTTCCCGAATTTTAGTGCATGACGAATGGTTGGTTGACCATATCCTAACCCATGATGATGGTTGCTATGGATATGTTGGAACACTAAAAAGATGTTAGTAAACATGAAACGGGGAATTTTCAATAAACTCAATTTATGGCACAATTAACTCTTTTCACATTTACAAGTGTCTCATTGGCATACATTTTCTATGGATATTATTTTATTACAATTGATGCCATTTATTTTTTGTATTATATCATATGTGAGCACAATTTCAACAATTTGTTTCATCATTGAATGGGATATCAAAGACATCTATTTAATATATATATATATATTTTTAATTTAATTGATATTATAATAAGAGATTTAAAATATTAAAATTGAAATGTTGATATCTACTAATCTAATATTAAAAAATAGTTAAATATAGTATGTTATATAATTTATAGAAATTAGAAACTTGCTAATAATAATAAATTGGACCAGGTTTAGAGAATATCACTAAAAATTGAAATAGATATGACTACATAGGTGAACTATAAAAGAAAACATAGTCCTGTTAGAAAATATGATTTACATTATAGTGTGACAAGTCCACTAGAGGAAAAAAATAATTCATGACATCATTTTTTAATACTATAGTCACATCTTTGTTTATCGTAATCTTAATTTTTTTATCTAGGCCTTTGCAACCAAAAACAAGGATTGATCAATTGATTATATGTTTTGTATTCATTCAAAATAACTAAAAAATAGAAAAACCTATATCCTACACATGAAACACAATAAATGTCAAATCCTAAAATGGGTTAAATAGGTAATGGAGATAGATTCATTAGGCTATGAAACCCCATATATCTAATCACCACCTACATGGCCTAAATTATCCTTAGGATAATTTTTTTATCCATCTTACATATGTATACACAATCATGCATTTAATGATAGATGCTATTTCACCTAGAAATACCCTTGACATAAGCATGTGAATGATATTGTAAAATTTATAATTTGAAAATAATTCAGTAATTGTGTACTAATAAGAAGATATAAAATTATGTAATTTTTTTTCAAATGATAGAGAGTCAACCCTTAACTCTTAACAAGACCTTTGGTTACATAGTGTTCTTGAATTTGAGTTTGGGTCTTATTGGCATACAAAATGACTAACATAAAATTAACAATGCTTATAAAAGACATTGTTAAAATTATATAAACTCAAAAATATTTTGATAGTTACACTTTGAAATGTTTGCATTCCTCAGATCAGGATGTGTTGTGTCCTTGCCCATTAATGTGGACTTGTTCAAAAGAATCAAATATAAATACTTTGAATGGAAATTTGAGGTCCTTAAAGTGGATATGAGAAGATAAATATAAAAAAATATAAGAAGAAAAAGGAGTGAAGCATATGACATAGGAGATGGCATCCTAATAAAGCATGTTTTGTCAATAATAGTCTAGATAAACAAGGTTATGTAACAATGCATATTTTTAGGGTTTTTATCAAATTTGATTTTCTACATTAATTTATTCTAGTGATGAAATGAATTGGAAGGAATATAAGAATGTAAAATGTGAACCTGATTGAGTATCCACATTTTTTTACTTTGAATAAAAAATTGCTTGTGCAATATTATTTATTGTGAAATCTAAAATAATGGAAAAATTAGTTTATTGTTCATATGTAAAAAATTAAAATTTTTAAACTTTTTTTTTTAAATATTGAAGAGAGATCAAGGAAATTATAATCATGAAAGTGTGTGTATCTAGTTTTTTTATCATCTATAAGTGGAATTAGGGTATTTTTAATCACTTTTGCTAATTGTCCATGGAGAAAAAATAATTTTGAATGTGGGAGTGGCACGAGTGTTAGGACATTTAGTGTCCCTTGACATCATCCATACCAAAATATAGAGTTTAAACCTATAATGAGTTTGAGAGTGACCAAGTCTAAATGATTGAAGCATTGAAACTTAGACAAGAATATGCCTTCAATAATGAATAAAGTTGTAAGTAATAGTAAAATTATAAATTATCTAGCATCACTACATTCTAATGAGAGATAAATAAAAAAGAATGGATCCACATATTGGGTTAAAAAAAATTACAACCTTAGACAATGAATGTCAGTAGACTCAATGTGATCCACTTTCCACTACACAAATCAAATCAATGCAAATCGATATAGATTTGATTTTAAAACTTATAAATTTTAAACATTTTTAAAATTGATATTTAAAAATTACATATATAAACATGAACACGAATAATCATCATGCCTCATATGTCTCTATTGAATTGAAATGGATGCATTCTTTAAATTTAAAACTTTTGAAACTCTATATTTTTTAACACTAGAACTTTTCTTACTTGAAACATTATTTAGACTCTTATAATTTTTATAATGCAAGTGTAATATTTTAAATAAATTTAGAGATATTAAATTGGATTACATGAAAAATTAGCATGCCCCCATTATTTTTAAATCCATGCTTGGCAATTAAAATGACATCATAATATTTTTCATCAAGGCCATTGAATGTGTTGCCCAATATGGGATAAAGAGGATACATATATTCTGATTATCATATATTTATCTAATTTCACCCACAAATAGATAGTAATATAGAAGTGGTCATTAGAATATTTATGTTGTTCTTGAGAGGAGGAAACATAGAAATACTTGGGATTAGAATTTTGTATGCTTTCGACACTATTAGAATAGGCCAAATAAAAGCAAATTTAGAATTTATTTTGATTGTTTACCTCTAAATCCACTTGATATTATTTCAAGACATCCATTCAAAGGAAAATACAAAGTGGATTTATAAATTTGAAAACATGGGAATCTCATTAAGATGTTTCAAAAAATTCATGTCTAAGGGTAATAGATGTTAAGAGAGTCACAACCTAAGTACAAAGAAAGATATGATGAATAAAGTGTTCAATATGATTTTATTTTTGGAACAATTTAGGTTTGTAAATAACCATATAAAGTTCTCAAGATAAAACCAAGAAATTGGAGTGTGATATAGAGCATATATAACTTTAGAACAATAAAACAAGAATACTTTCACCTTAAATCCATTTCCTTATATAAAGATATAGTAGTGTAGATGTTTGTAACATTTTGTTTTTCTCTCTTCAGTACATTGTCTATAAGATATTTATCTTGATATATAGGATTATTTTGGATAAAGTTGTTCTATTGGAGGAAATTGAGAGTGTTAAAGAGAAAAATGTAGGAAATTTATTAAATATTTTTAAGAGGAGATTTTATATGCATATTAAAATGGTATTCTAATGAGGAACTGAGTCGTCTAATGTGAGTTCTTAAGTTTTTGGTGGCCAAATGTTTTTTAATTAGAAATGTATGATCTAAATTTACATAATTAGTTATTAAAAAGAGAATATATCAATATATGAGACTAATAACACTTTTTCATAGTTGATTCCCTTATAATTTCAATAAGTTAAATCAATCAAATAAGTAAATAAAGGTATATTATGATATAATTTAGTATTAAATTATTTAAACACCTTAAATGTGAAGATATTTATAAATTTATATTTATATAAAACTTTAATAGAAGGTTATCAAACCACACTATTAATTACAAAACTAAACCCTGCATCACTTGAAGTCTACATGACTTAAATATTTGACTCCATTATTGATCAGCAAATATGAAATGATATAAATGGAATATATAACACTATACTAAAAGATGATAAAATAATTTAGACTAAATATAATATTCAACTACACAAGAAAATACAATAATACATATATATTTGCTCAAAAATTAGTGAACAATAAAGACTAAAATTAATGACTTTTTATTCAATTAAGTAATTATTATTCATTCTCTTGATATATAAAAAGAAAGAGCATTGGACTTAAAGAGTATAACTAGAATTGCAGTAAGAGTTAACAAATAGTTTTTAAAATTGTACTACTTTTAGTTTAATCTAAATATAAATAATAAATATCATGCATCAGTTGAGCATGGAGTAAATAATAGTCTATAAATAATTAAGTAGAAATAAGCATTCATGAATTTGAATTCCAACAAAGCATTGATCATGCATTCAGAACATCTTCTTCAATCTCCCCTAGATGATCAATGGAAATGATGCCCAATTGATGTGGTAAAGCAAAAAAACTATCTATAGGAAGAGGTTTGGTAAAAATATCACCTATTTGGTTATATGTAGGTCAAAATTACAATTCTAATTACACATCTTGAACTCAATCTTGAATGAAATGATGTTGTATCTCTATGTGTTTTGATCTATCATGAAACATATGATTATTCATCATCCAAATAGTACTATTGTTATAAAAAAAAAGTGTTGTTGGATGTTCCTAAATAAAATATAAATCCTCTAATATCCTTTGAATCTATATTTCTTGACAACTTATTACTAATAGTACTCTTGAAATATAATCTACTTCTATTGAAGATAGAGCCATGAGTACCTGATTTTTACTACTCCATGATACAAATACAAAACCAATTGAGAATACATAACTAGATGCAGATGTTTTATCATGAACTGAACTAGCCTAATTAGAATATGTGTAGCCAACTAGCTCAAAATTTTTAGTGGAATAATAATGAATGCCAAAATATTTTGTACCATTTATATATCATAGGATTCTTTTTACAACACACTAATGAGACTCATGTGAAACTTGCATGAATTGAGATATGAGGCTCACAACATACATAATGTTAGGTCTTATTGTAGTGAGGTACATAAGGATCGAAACCAAAATTATGTACAAAGTATAGTCCACTTTATAATTTACATCTTCTTTGTTTAATTTCTCACCAAGGGATACAAGAGTTGTAACTATTTTGCATGTCATCATCCTAAACCATTTCAATAAATTAGTAACATATTTTTTTTGACAAATGAAAATACCTACTATTTTTTTTGTACTTCCACACCAAGAAAATAATGTATGAGTCCCAGATCAGACATTTCAAATTACTATTTCGTTTCTACTTAAAAATTCTCCATGATAGTTTTGATGTTACCTACATAAATAAGATCATCAACATAGAGACAAATAATGATTATATCTTTACCAATATGCTATAGATGCATGGTTGGCTCTTAATGTCTTTTGTTAAATCCATTCTTCAAGAAATAACTAACAGTCCTTAGATACTAGGCAAGAGGAACTCGCTTCAACCCATAAAGTGTTTTTTTAAGCTTGTAAACCAACTATTATTTACCTAGAATTTCATAGCTCATAGTTTATTCCACATAGACTTCCTCATCTATATAACCATTAAGGAAGGTTTATTTTTCATACATTTAATATATTGTCCGATTGAATTGTGAAATAATTTTTTTTTAATTGTATCAAGACTTGCAACTACAGTGAATGTTTTAGAATAATAAAATCTAGATTTTTGTGAAAATCACTTGGAAACTAATCATGACTTGTGTATTTTAAAATAACCGTCATCATGATATTTCACCTTATAAATCCATTTGACACCAATCACCTATTCATCTTTTAGAATCTACACTAATTCCCATGTATTATTTTTATCAATTGCTTGTATTTCATCATTCATAGCAACAATCCACACTATTTATTTTAGTGCTTCTTCATATACAGAGGGTTCAACATGAATTTTACTAAATAAATCAAAATTATAAATTGGATTCAGATTACTATGATAAATTTAATTTAAAATTTGTACCTTTTTTGAGATATTGGACTTGATGCTCAACTTGAATTATCACCTAAAGGTGCTCTAATAAATCAACCTAGTAAACCTGAACTTGAAATACTTGAATTTGAGCTACTAATGGTGCTTGAAATTCCACTTGAACTTGTTGGGAGAGGAGGAATAATTTCATCTTTTATGTCCATTATTATTGGTATCTTTTATTGTGCACCTTTTTTTCATTGTCATTCTCCCCCTTCATAAAAAACCACACCCTGACTAATAGTCTATTTCTCTATGTCAGGATTATAAAATCTATATCTTTTAGTTGTCTTAGAATCTCCCATAAGGATACAATGTTGGGATTTTGCATCAAACTTATTATGCTTCTAAAATAGAATACAAACATATGTTAGACAACCAAAAACATGAAGATGAAACATGAAAGGCTTGTGACCACTCCAAGCTTCCTTTGGAGTGATGTTGTGAACTAATTTTATCGACCTTTTATTCAAGATGTATTCTATTATTTCCACTTCTTCTCCCTAATAATAATTTGGAATATTTTTTGATAACAACATACTTTGCTTTATTTCCATAATTATATGATTCTTTCTTTTTGTAATACCATTTAGTTTGGGGGTATAGGCTATAGTAAGATATCTCTTGATGTAATTTTTTTTTTACAAAAATAAAATAAACTCTTTAGAAGTAATTTTACCCATCTATCCATTTAGTGTATTTTGAGACAATATCCACTTTATTTTTAGCCATAGCTTTAAAATTTTGAAGCATTCAAAAGCTTTCAATTTTTTTTAAGAAAATAAATCCATATGTAGTAAGAAAAATAATCACTGAATGTTAAAAAAATAATTATTATTATGAAAATATTCCTCTTGCATATCACAAAAAATGTTAGTATGGATAAGCTCAAGAGGAGATTTTGCCCTCCTACATTTGTTCAACAGAAAACTATCTCGATGCTACTTGCCAAGTGTACACACTAAATAAACATCTTATTTTACCTAACTTTCTAGAATTCCTCTCACCATATTATTCTTATGAATTAAATTTAATACTTCAAAATTTAGATGACCATAACATTGATTCCATAGCCATGAATCATCTGTGGTCACTTTGAAGGCATACATTGTAATATAATGCAATGTGAGAGTAAATAACATGATATTTGTCATAATAACCTATGTTACAAGATGAAAATTAGATGATTTATCAAATATTTTGTAGCATCTGTCTTTAAACACAATTTTATAGTTTTTTGATACAAGTTTCCCAATACTTAAAAGGTTATGATGTAACATGGGCACATAAAAGTATCATGAATATAATTAGTTTCTCTTTGCTTAGATTTTATAGAAAAGGTACATTTTTTCATCATATCAACCTCTTTATCATCACCAAATTTTAATTGATATTTTACAGATGCATCTAATTTGAAAAAGAGATCAGATTTACCTATCATATGATTAAAGTGGCCACTATATAAGCATGACACATATTTTTGACATTATTTCACCAAATTTCATGTGAAGAAAGTGGAGTCCTTGGGATATTCAAAAGACTCTTAAATATAGATGGATCTTAACTTGTTGAAGTCATATTTCTTCTTTCAACGTTTTGATTCATAATGTCCATAATGTTAAAAATATTTTCATTAGATGCTTCTCTCATCCAAAAAGCTTCTACCTCTTCCACTTCCTCTACTGTTGATTATTCCTCTTACTTTTTCTTGTTCTCTTTTATTAGAAGGCTCCCCTTGAAATTTGTTTATTTAAAAAAATGAGTAGCTGATTTGTTTTCAACATTCACTATAGATTATAAATATTGCATTAAACTCTCCATAAACCATGACATATGCTTGTCTTGAGTATGTAAAGAACCAACCAACTCTGCTACTTTGAAGGTGGTAATATTTTTGCTTTCTTGAATGGCTATCACCACTGGATCAAATTTAATGATAAGAGATCTCAACATCTCCTCTACATTTTTTTTGTAATTACTTCCCCTTGTGCTCTAATTTAATTCACGACACCTTGAGACCTGGTAATAAAATCTTGAATGGACTCAACTTCTTTCATCTTTAAATTTTCAAAATCTATTCTTAAAGAATAATTTTAACCAATCTATCTTTGTCAAAAGCTTGACATACAATCTGAAAAAGCCTCCCATGCATTCTTTGATTTTGTTATACCAATAATATGGGGGAAAATTTAAATATCTAATGTGTATTAGATGACAAATAGTGCTCGATTATCCTTCTTTTCATCTTGTTTCAATTGAGTTTATTGGTTTGCTTTCAAAGCATTTAGAAAATTTTGATTATCAGGTTCTATGTATTCCACTTCAACTCATTCCCAAAGATATGTCTACAATAGTAAGGTCTTTATCTTAATACTCTAATAATCATAGTTGTCTCCTATAAACAACATAATCTGGAATGGAAATTTTCTATTATTTGCCATTATAGAGATAATTGATAAGTTGAAATTATTACTTACACAATTAAATTTATTCAATTTGGATTTGATACTAATTGAAATGAAATAAATGGAATCTCTAACACTATATTGAGAGTTTTTAAAATAATAAAAATTAAATAAAACATTCTGGTGCTAATGAAAAAAAAAAAAATATAGATGTCTCTTCTTATGAATGAGTGAAAAGTAAAGACTCAAAAGAAGGATTTTTTATTTAATTAATTAATCATAGTTTATTCTGTTAATATATAATAACGAAGGAGAGTTGAAACCAAATAGTGTAACTAGCATTTCAATAAGAGTTAAAAACTAAATTTCAAAACTATACTACTTGTAGTTTAATCTAAATCTAAATAAGAAATCTTATGCATCAATTTATCATGGAGTAAATAGTAGTCTATAAATAAACAATCATGAACATCTTCTTGAAAATGAAATTGTCCAAATATCATGCATCAATTGAACATAAAGTAAATAATATTCTATAAATAAATAATTAGAATAAGCTATCATGAATATCTTCTTCGCAATCAAACTATCTTGACTTGATTTCAATTTGAGTATAGATTCAAAATTTACGATGCCATGGCTGAGGAATATTGATTCATAATTTTTTACTTAGAAATAAAAATGAGTGAGGATCTTGGAGGATATATGAGTCACCATTCAAGAGGTGAAGGCACAAAAACCTAATTTTCTATTTTTATAAAATTGGTAGCATGTACAATGTAAATCTCTAGATGTAAAAGGAGGAAAAACATTAGGACAATCAAATTCATTTGAGTTAAACTACCTATTTTCATTTTCTTTAATATTTTAGAGTCTTTAGTTTTGATGGTATTATTTTTCTTTGAATTTTTGAAGTCTAACAAAGACTTTAGTCTTGTAATAATTTTGAGAACAAAATTCTTATGTTAGTTATTTATTTTTTCTTTCTTTAAGGGAAAGTGTTGGCATATTTGTTTAGATAATATTATATTTTATGAATGTACAAATGATTTTATAAAAATAGAACAAGAGGTAGAATGATAGTTGTTGACTTCTATGTGAATTCCACAAGGAGACAATTTATCATTTAGCTGAGTAATATAGTGCAACATGCTTAAGTTTGTTCTTTAATTTTTAAAAAGCAACATAATTTGAATTATTTATTCTTAATTTTTATTTGTGATTTAAATCAATTAGTTTGACATGATTTCATTTCAAGGGTAGCTTTAGTAGTTACCATGCCATGGCTAAGGAATATTGATGAAAAATTTCTTTTGTAATCTTCATGGTCAATGAGGATATTTGATGCAGGAGCATCTACATTCATTTTCTTGGCAATACATGGTTAAAAGTCATGTTTAAATTTTAATTTCAAATTATTGTATTTTGCCTCCAAAATGTTGTCTTAGAGGAGGAGTAATTGTAAATGTAAAAGGTGAAAAGTCAAAAATGGAAGTTAGTTTGAACCTCCTACGTTGGAAGACAATCTTGGCTTATGGAGAGGATCAAGGAAATAGTTGAAATTCCCCAAGTATAGGTTAGATAATCTTTCTCAATTAGTAGAGGAAATCATGTATGTTTGTTTAGAGTCCAAAGTTGGACATAAGAGTTAGAAAGAAAAGAGTTTTATATGTAAGAAATGTCTTTGATCAGCAGTAGGAGAGGAAAAATAGGGAGGATCTCCTTGGGGAAAGGAAGCTGATTCAGAGGAGGATCTCTAAGAGAGAGAAGAAGAAAAGAAGGAGGAATGAGAGGTATGCAGAAGGAGAAAAAAAAAAGAAATAAAATGGAGGCATGGTGGTAGCGGCATGTGCAGTGTGAGTTCATTGTGTAGGAAGGGGAAGTGTACAAGCTGTCGAAGATGTAGAAAGAGCTAGATGTAGATAGTTGTATGTCGAGCAAGGAGCTGAGTATGGTGGCGATCAAGGTCAAGGGCAAAGTGACTGGGCAATCGCTAGTTACCAAAGATTGCTTTAATTAGAGAGTCACGTAATGCAGTTGAGAATGGATGCAAGGAAAGATCAAAACCATAGTTGAGCTAGATCCAAACAAAGCATGATCTGAGTTGCTAATGCCCTATTTGAATGTAAGAGTCGAGGGCAAGCCGTAAAATAGCGATCTAATTGCATGTAGACCAGGGTCGAGTCGAAGGACAGGGACGCCTATTTATAAGGCCATTAGGCTTGGGTGAATCGTGTATGTTTTGCAAGGATGTAGACCGAACCAGTATTATTATGTGGTCTTCTATTTTTTATGGCTTTAGCCATGTAAGAAATAAATATAGTCCATGAATGGATAAATATTCTATTTGGGAGGATCGAGCTGGACAGTTCCGAGTGGAGAGTGATGGAACCATTTGAAAGCCAATGGCTGGATTCTATTCATAGCCCTGAATGGTAGATGCAACATTCAATTTGTGGAAGAACACAAGAAATATTATACAGAGGAAACTTCCATACATTCTGCTAATAACCTGATTGGATCAGAAGCACATCATTTTGCCATGATAATTCTTGCTTTCAATGGTTTGGGTAAACTCTAGGGTCTGTGCACCATTTTTATGTTTTGTATCAGTCATTTTTATGATAGAGAATTGATGTATGTTAGTCCAAGGCATTGATATTAATATACAACACACCAATTCCTCAAAGCTTTCCAAAAACTATGGACTCAGCAGGTAATAACTATGGACTCAGCAGGGTCAGTTTAATAATTGTATGTTGATGAATATCAGATGAGGACAGCTCCATTGATTTTGTATGTTGATTCCATTACCTGCTCCATCTCCTTTGAATCCTTTCTCTCCAAATTCAACTATGCCTACCCTATCAAGACTCTATACTTTCAATTTCTCAGCAGCAGAACATGTAATAAGTCAAACAGAAACTGACTACCAGAGTTTATTTGCACCATATCTGGGAAATGTCATTTGCTATCCTTAGCTTGAGACAATGCTTCACATCCTTGTTGGGGAATCTAGCAAATCCAATGGGCTGCTCACCTAAAAGGCATCATTTTGGTATCAGAGCTTGAAGCTCTTAGGATTTGCTAAGGAAAGGTATGAGTAAAATTTGCTATTTGATTTGAGTTTATTTTGTTAAGAAGCAAACAGGTGAAAAGGAAGGTTTAAATCCATTGAGGCTTAAGAAGAGAAGAAGCCAAGGCACGCTTAACGAAGATCCAAGAAGAATCTTGGATAGTTTTCCAAAAGACTAAGGTGAAATAGACTTAGGTGAGGTAAAGGATGGAGTTTGAAGAATCGAGAAGAGAAGCTTGGAGAAGCTCAAAAGTAAAAGAGCATAGTGGATGCTCAAGAGGAAGATCCAAAGCAAGGTAAGCTTCGATTTGTGATTTGTGTTTGATGAAATGTTGTATAAAGAGTTGCTGCAAAATTGAGAAGGGGATCAAAAGACTAGGATGCAAAAGGCCTAGGTGAGATCAAGAAGATTGTCAAAAGACCAGTCAAGGAGAAAAGGCTTGGGTGAGACAAGAGATCAAAAAACTAAGGTGGAATAGACTTGGGTGAAGATCTCAGAAATGGAAGTATTTTTGAAGGCATTACAGAGCAGCAAGGTACATGAGGGCACCAAGAAGAAAGCAAGCATCAAAGGTATGGACAATATTGAGATTGATAAAGAAATTGATAGTTTGAAGAGAGAATTAGCTAAGATTAAAGATGAATATGAGTCTTGGATGCAGATGGACAAGCAAGCATGGGTATGGCCAATGAGGAAGAGGTTGAAGTGGCCAATTGATCTCCTAATGAAGAGGATAAGAAGGCAAAAGAAGATTGCCAAGAAGAGAGAAGCCAATACAGGCTTGAAGAAAATAAGAAGGTTGTCAAGTGAGCAGCAAGAGGAAGAGGTGGAGAAGAAGGTTCTCATTGAGGAGAACAAGAGTAGAGAAGAAAGAAAAGATGAAGTGTCAGGAAGAACACTTGAGAAGATGAGAGTGTTGGTGAAGAGAGCAATCATAGGGACCTTGTGGTCTCTTGTTTTTATATCTAATGTTGTATTTGAATGGGTAATTTCAGGTATGAGTAGCCTTGTGAAGGTCAAGAAGAGGGCCTTGGAGAGTGAAGAGATTGGTGCAAGAGAAGACACCATGTACACAAGTGAATGTGCAAGAAAGAGAAGTGAGTTCATTGTTGTTGATAAGGAAGAAGAAATGCATTGGTTAATGCATGATGAAGGTGTTGAAGAACCCATACAAGTAAGAGAAGAGGTAGAAGATGAAGCTGAATTCCATGAGGCCATTAAATGCCAAGAGGAAGAAAGAGAACAGCCAAGCACAAAGGAAGAGAAAGATTGCTCCATAGACCAAACTATCAAAGAGGTAAATGAAGTGTTAAGACCTGATTTTGATTGTTATTATGAGCATGAAGCTGCTAATGTACAGGTGCAAGAGTTAAGGAAGATGATAGAGCCCCCAAAAAGAGAATTTAAGCATGGGTATGTGATGCCTAAATGGTGGAAGAAGCAAACTCCCAAGCAATAGGAAGTGCTAGTACGAGAGCATGGTTACAAGATGCCTAAATGGCTTGTGAAGTCAAAAGATAAGAATAAAAATCAAATGTGGGTGCCTAAGAAGGCAAAGAGTGAAGAAGATGTGACTGTTAAGATAACAACACTAAGAAGTCAATGGAAGAGGATTGAAGGTGATTCCAGTAGCCAAGAGTATGAAGATGAGAAAGAAAAATTCTCAAATAATAATGAGGTAGAGCATGAGGATGCAAAGATAAAAGGTAAACAAATTGTTTGTGATGATGTTTTTGAATCCTTCAATGATATTTTCATGAGGAATGAAAGATGGAAAGTGGCTGTGTGGACTAATATGCAGCAAGGAGAGAATTCCAAAGGGATGGATGATGAGGAAAGGGGAGAGTATGAAGCAAAGCAATGCCTCATTAAAACCAAAGAACAAACAAGATGGCTTCAAATAAAAATTAAAGAGAGTAAGGAGACACAAGGTAATAGTGTTCCTATTGTTTTTTATAAGTATATTGATGATGATGAAGAAGCTGATTTATATGAAGAAACCATAAAGTGGATGAATGTATTTATAGAGGATGAAAGACAATCTGATCCTAAGTTTGATATAGGACATGAAGATTTGGATGAGCTTGTGTTGAGTGAAGAGTTGAAGAGGATAGAAGAGTTGTTGAATCATCCAAGAGAGTTGTGTAGAGACACATATCAACATGGTGGCACCATTGATCAAATGGAAAATGAATTGAGGCAAGAACAAAGAAAGATAGTGAAGGTAGATTTGGCCAAAGAGAAGAAGAGTGGAGGCAGCCAAGAGACCTTATGGTCTCAAGTTTTTACTTCTAACATTGCCTTTGATGTTTTGAATGCAGGTGTTAAAGTTGTGGAGATGAATGAAGTCCATAGTTCAATGGACAAATTTTTCAACCAAGAAGATCAAGAAGAACTAGAAGACATGTATGAAGATGAAGAAGCATGGAAGTGGGAGATGGCAGTAGAGAAGGAGATGAGGAGAAGAACATACCAGAAAAGGAAGAAAAGCAAGAAGATGGAAGACAAAGACAATCAAAGACAAAGAGAAGCATTGGTATTGGCAACAAGACCTTGGGATCTAGGAATATAGTGAAGGCTAAAGCATGGAAGCAGCTTTTCATTTGAACTAAGGTTCAAATTGTTTCTAGAGGGAGAGTATGATGCAGGAGCATCTACATTCATTTTCTTGGCAAGACATGGTTACAATTCATGTTTAAATTTGAGTTTCAAATTATTGTATTTTGCCTCCAAAATGTTGTCTCAGAGGAGGAGTAATTGTAAATGTAAATGTAAAAGGTGAAAAGTCAAAAATGGAAGTTAGTTTGAACCTCCTACGTTGGAAGACAATTTGGCCTATGGAGAGGATCAAGGAAATAGTTGAAATTCCCCAAGTATAGGTTAGATAATCTTTCTCAATTAGTAGAGGAAATCATGTAGGTTTGTTTAGAGTCTAAAGTTGGACATAGGAGTTAGAAAGAAAAGAGTTTTATATGTAACGAATGTCTTTGATCAGAAGTCGAAGAGGAAAAATAGGGAGGATCTCCTTGGGAAAAAGAAGCCGATTCAGAGGAGGATCTGTAGGAGAGAGAAGAGGAAAAGGAAGAATGAGAGGTATGTAGAAGGAGGAAAAAAAAGAAAGAAAATGGAGGCATGGTGGTAGCAGTATGTACAGCGTGAGTTCATTGTGTAGGAAGGGGAAGTGTACAGGCTATCGAAGATGTAGAAAGAGCTAGATGTAGAGAGTTGTATGTTGAGTAAGGAGCTGAGTATGGTGGGGATCAAGGTCGAGGGCAAAGTAACTGGGCAATCACTAGTTACCAAAGATTCCTTGAATTAGAGAGTCACGCAATGGAGTTGAGAATGGATGCAAGGAAAGATCAAAACCATAGTCAAGCCAGATCCAAACAAAGCATGACCTGAGTTGCTAATGCCCTATTTGAATGTAAGAGTCGAGGGCAAGCCATGGAATAGCGATCCGATTGTACGTAGACTAGGCTCGAGCTTAAGGATAGAGATGCCTATTTGTAAGGCCATTAGGCTTGGGCGAATCGTGTATGTTTTGCAAGGATGTAGAACGAACCAGTATTATTACATGGTCTTCTATTTTGTATGGCTTTAGCCATGCAAGAAATAAATATAGTCCATGAATGGATAAATATTCTATTTGGGAGGATAGAGCTGGGCAGTTTTGAGTGGAGAGTGATGGAACCATTTGCAAGCCAATGGCTAGATTCTATTCATAGCCCTGAATGGGAGATGCAACATTCAATTTGTGGAAGAACAAAAGAAAGATTGTACAGAGGAAACTTCCATACATTCTGCTAATAACCTGATTGGATCAAAAGCAGATCAATTTGCCATGATAATTCTTGCTTGCAATGATTCAGGTAAACTCTAGGGTCTGCGCACCATTTTTATGTTTTGTATCAGTCATTTTTATGATAGAGAATTGATGTATGTCAGTCTAAGGCATTGATATTGATATACAACACACCAATTCCTCAAAGCTTTCCAAAAACTATGGACTCAGCAGGTAATAACTATGGACTTAGTAGGGTCATTTCGATTTTTGTATGTTGATGAATATCAGATGAGGACAGCTCCGTTGATTTTGTATGTTGATTCCATTGCCTACACCATCTCCTTTGAATCCTTTCTCTCCAATTCAACTGCACCTGCCCTATTAGGACTCTATACTTTCAATTTCTCAGCAGCAAAACATGTAATAAGTCAAACAACAACTGACTCCCAGAATTCATTTGCACCATATCTGGGAAATGTCATTTGCTGTCCTCAGCTTGAGACAATGCTTCACATCCTTGTTGGGGAATCTAGCAAATCCAATGGGCTACACGCCTAGAAGGCATCAATATCGGTGAATATTTATAAATATTTAAAAATGAACCACTTCCCATAAATAAGCCATAAACTCATAGAATATATACAATATTCATAACTAAAATAAATGCAGAATAGCTTAAATAAAAATACTTTTTCAAATTAATTTGAATCATTCTCCATAATAATAAAGATTAATTATAAGGTATTAATAGAATATCATGTGAACATGGATTTATAAATAATAAATAAACACTTTTTAATTTTATCTAAATAATAACTTGCATGAAATATAAACTAAAGTTATCTCTAGCATTTCTAACGATTTATTATTCTAAAAACAAATTAATGAAATATTGACTAATTATTAAATAAATTACATAATTGAAGTTGTTATAGAACTAGGACTTAAATAACTAACCTAAATTCTCCCCTTTGATGTTGAATGAACTAACAATTTGATCTCTAAGTTTAAAAAATTGAACATTTTTAATAGCTTTAGTGAACATATCTGACACCTATTCCTGTGTGTTTATATACTTCAATTCTACATCTTTCTTCTAAACCAAATCTTGAATAAAATGATACATCAAATCAAAATTATCTGACCTATTGTGATACACTAGGTTCTTCGCTAATTTCATAGCACTAAAATCATCACGAAAAATACTTTAGGCATAATTTGTTTCTCCCCAATTTCTTCTAGAATATTTTGGAGTGACAATGGTTATGTACATGCTAAAGTAACTGAAATATATTATACTTATATAGATGAAAGAGAAAATAAACTTTATTTGTTTAAAATATATGCAGTAAATATAGAACCAAGTGAAAAAAAAAATTAGATGTTGACTTTCAATCATCCAAACCACATCCCCAATCAGAATCATTAAAACAAAAAAGTTCAAACTTTTTAGTAGCATAATAATGAATAACAAAGCTAAAAGTACCTCTCACATACCACAAGATTATCTTAGATACCTTCATATGCATTTCATATGTCTTAGACATATATATTTATATAAGACAAACTAAATTCGTAATCTCTAGTCTTGCATGAGTTAGAAATATTAAGCTTCGAAAAATACTTATGTAAGTTGTCCATCAACTATTTCATCACCATTTTCTCTACATAGCATAACTCCATGAGAAATTAGAGTAGAGACTAATTTACACTCAACCATATTTAATTTATTCAACATATCAATTATATACTTTATTTGACAAATGAAACCTCCATCCCTAAAAAGCATTTCCTGAGACCTCAATATTTTATTTCAAATTCAATCATTATTATAATTTTGAATTCATCCTTCATCTTAGAATTGTAAAAAAAATCATCAACATACAAATTTATAATAAGGATATCATTAAATTCTTGCTTTTAGTAAAGAGCAGGCTAACTTTGTCTTCCTTTTAATCCTTTCTAATTTGAAAATTGTTCCAAGCCATATTTCAAGTGACAATTCGGGTGACGGTTCTACCTCAATTGGTGGTAGAACTTTTGGGAGTCATAACTTTTTCACCATAGCTCTTTTTGACTCCCCATTTGAACCATTGGAAAGTTAAGAATGAGGGGAATTCCATGAGATATAATGAGCTATGATCAATGGGTTTTGACTCTATATAACTAAATGTAAGTGCCCCAATTTTCAATTTTAGTAGTGTAGTCTAAAAATAGTAAGTTTTTAAAAATAGTAATTCCTTGAATTTTGTATTGTTGTGAATCATGGAAGTCAAACCACTTAGTCTCACTTGAGATTAGTGACCTTCCACATCCTCCTCTTACCTTAAAAATATGTATAAATCAATATGTAACCCAAAAAAGAAATCAAACATCTCTTCTTAGAGATAGGCATATATTTGGATCTATAAATTTGATCAATGAAACTTCTTTTCTCAGAGATATGATTATTACAATTATGTTATTCTCATTTTTGAATTATATTTCAACCAAAGATTTTGAGTTTTAGATCAGTGGTATGAGATTGGCTTATATTTAGAGTGTATGATCCTAAGGACAAGGTCAAACTATAAGAAGCTTAGGTGGAAAAAAATAGAACCAACAAACTATCCACCTATTTTTACAATTGAACTCAAATGGAAGACAACACAAATACATCCAATACTTTTAAGGAAATGGAGAATGAATCCCTCTAATAGCAACAAGTGTAGATGATACAATAATTTACCCAAATTCTTAAAGAAATGTTGATGGGAAATTTTGGCTCCTTATCTGCACCCCCACATCCTTTCAATACCCTAACACCCTTCTTAATGTTTAGGTGAATTTTGATATCCGTAAATTTGAAGGCAAAATCAATGCTGATGCCATATAAAATTAGTTGGATCAATTGTCTTCATAGTTTTCTATAAATAAGTTCACCAATAAAGAGAAGATCACTTTTACTCTTTTAAAAGCATCATTTCCTATCAAAAAATGGTGAAAAGTGTACAATAAGAGATTCAATATGGATGATATTAGGTATCATTATACAATGTAGAGTCTTACCCATACTTAGATCGTTTCTTATATCAGGTGTAGGAGTTCGATTGAGCTATAGGCATGCCATATATGAGTGAGGTTAGAATCTCTCAAGAGCTTGACATTCATACTATAGATTTTAAGCATTCGATGCATTAAACATTGTAAAATGCTTTCATCACTAACAGAGTTCAATAAAAATAAACACACACACACACACACAAAGTCAATAAAAACTAAGACTATTTTCAACTTAAGCTACTAAAGACCTAGAGACTCAAAAGTGAGCTTGAGAATTACAATGGGGAGTATCAAAGGAATCCTAAATAAAGCTTCTCACTCTTACAATAAACATAACACTAGAATCAATCCAAAAGGGCTTCACTACTTCATTCTTCTCTCTCTTGCTAACTGGACTTAGCTTCATTTTAATAGAGCTTCAAATCATCTTAGTATCATGGGAAATGGATCATGTCAATCATTGAGCTAACACTAGAGGTACTACTTCTATCATATCCACTATGCTATATTTAATGAGAATTCACTATCCAATAAACCCACTTCCCAATGATGAGTGATCTATAAAGGATTTTCTATCCTCCTACCAGCTGGCACCACTAGATGACAAAATAACAATCATGATAGGTGATTACCTCGTGCCCAAGTGTCTGCTATGTTGGCATGAATTCTATACTAGAAGGATTTGGGGCACAACATTACCCCATAGAAAAACACTAGTTCATCCTTATACTAATCTTCTACTGTCTTCGGTGTTTAAAACTTGAGTACATGCTCCTTTAGTTTTTCTCTAAAGTCTTCAAAGCCCTGAATTAGAAGCTTGATTTCTTCTATGGTAGTGTCTATTTCTATAGAGGAGGTACTGGGGGAAAGCACATCAATTTAATCCAACTCTTATTGAAAGGTCTGTAAATTTCCTTCTCCTTTGTTACACCTCCATCAAGGATATCTCCTTACTTGTAGGATTTTATTTTTAGTGCATGGAAGATTTTTTCTATGTCCTACTCTTAGGTCTTGGTTTGGGTGCTCAAAGTGTTGACCTACGCCATTATCTGAGCATGCTCATCCCTACTCATAATGTATGTCTTTGCCATCAATGCATCCTTCTCCCCTTTTGCCTATGGATATGTTGGATCACTGAAGATATGTTAGTAAACATGCAATGGGGAATGTTTAATAAATTTAATTAATGGCACAAACAACATTTTCCATATCTACAAGTATCTCATTAGTATGCATTTTTTTTGGGTATTCTTTTAATACAATCGATGCTATTAATTTTTTGTGTTATATTTTAATACATATGTAAGGATATTGAGGTTAATTTGATGTATTAATAAATTAAAATAAGAATATAGTTAACAAAATATCAAACAATTCTAATTAATAAATGAACTTGTCATTTGTGAGCACAATTTCAACAATTCATTGGCTCATTCAATGGGACATTAGACACATACATGTTTAATATTTTTTAATTTTATTGATATTATAATAATATATTAAAATGTTGATATGTACTAATATGATATTGAAAGATAGTTAAATATATTATGTTGTACATAATTTATAGAAATTAGAAAATTGTTAATAATAATAAATAGGACTAGGGTTAGAGAACATCACTAAAAATTTAAATATATATTACTACATAGGTGAACTATAAAAGAAAACATATTCATGTTAGAAAATATGATTTACATTCTAGTGGGACAAGTCCACAAGAGGTGAAAATTAATGCACAACAACATTTTTAAGACTATCAATGCATCCTTGTTAATTATATTCCTAATTTTTTGATCTAAGTCTTTACAATCACCAACAAGGTTTGATTAATTTATTTTTTGTTCTTTCCTTTCTTGACAAGAACTAAAAAATAGAAAACTCTATATCCTACACATGAAACACAATAAATATCGTATCTTAAAATGCGTGAAATATGTAATGAAGATAGTTGGGCTAGCCTTTGAAACCCCACATAACTAATAACCATCTGTATGGCACAAATAGGCCTTTGGATGATGTATTTATCCATCATAGATGTGTATGCATAGTCTTGAATGTAATGTTAAATTCTATTTCACCTAGAAATACCCTTGACATAAGCATGTGAATGATATTGTAAACTTTGAAATTTGAAAATAATTTAGTAATTACAGAGTAATAAGAAGATATAAAGTTATGTATAAGTTTTTCAAATGATAGAGAGTCAAATCTTAACTCTTAACAAGACCTTTGGTTATATAGAGTTATTGAATTTTAGTTCATGGTTTATTGGCATGCAAAACGACTGACTTAAGAATATCAATGATCATAAAAGAGACTGTTAAAAGTATATAAACTCAAAAATATTTTTCAAGTTACACTTTGAAAAGTTTGAAATCTTCAGTTAAGAATGTAGTGTGGCCTTGTCCATTAATGTGGTCTTATCCAAAAGACTCAAGTATAAATACTTCAAATAGAAATTTGGGTCCCTAAAGTGGATATGAGTACATAAATATAAAAAAATACAAGAAAAAAAGGAGTGAAGCCTATGACATAGGAGATGGCATGCTAATAAGGCATTTTTTTTTCAACAATAGTCTAGATAATCAAGGTTATGTAAAAATGCATATTATTTTATCAAAATTGAGTGTATAAATTTTCCCCTACTTTATTGTAGTGAAGGAAATGAATGGAAAGGACTAGAGTAATGTAAAATGTGAAACTGATTGTGTATCCACATTTTGTGTTTTGAATCAAAAATCGGTCGTGGAATATTAATTAATGTGAAATTCAAAATAATGGATATAGTAGTTTATTGTTCATATGTGAAAAAATTCATTTCTTAAAATTGTTTTTCTAAATCTTGAATAGAGATCAAGGAAACTATTATAGGAAAGATTTTACTCCTGAGAATATTTTGAGGACACAACTCGTATGGCACTTAATCCGATTTTTGTTTGTTTACGGAGAAGAAGTTAGGAGATTTTTTCACATAATATTTTATTTAACGAATCTGCATATGATTCTAACAGAAAGAGATCAAAAGGCAGAAGCAGAAGTTGGATTTTTCGAGAATGTGGCATGGAGGCAGTTTACCGTTTCTATGAGTTATACAGTTCGACATGCTTTAAGTGTGTTCTTTGTTTTTAATATGCAACCTCATTGTCCTATTTCATCTTCTTTTGAATTTGCAAAAAGTGAGGAACCGAACAATGTCAGCCAGGCTGAAAGAAGAAGCGACCTTGCTGTTTCTACATTCAATTCCAACCTGCAAACTCAGCACCAACCACGTCTCAATTTGCCTCCTTCTATTGATTCGGTTAGCAGTGGAATGCGAGACTTTGACCGTCCTGATCAAGACAAAGAAAAAATGGTCGACAAAAATTAGAAAATATGATGACCGAAGTCGATTATAGATCCTACAGTCAAAGGTTTTCAAGATGTGAAATTTTTGTTTTTGCTGTGTAATTTTGTGTTTCACTTTACGTAGCATTTCTCAACTGGATTTGTGTGAAAAGACTGTCGGGTCGGAGTGAAGATAAAACTTTTAATCGACCTTTATAATGAAACATTTCTGGCGACTGTTTATAACATGTGCGCATGACAAAGTTGAGATATACGAATTTTTGCATAACTTATTCATATTTAAGATAACAGTGGAAATTGAAAAGTATTTTTAAATGTAATTGTGGATTTGAAATATCAATAGTTTTGATAATTTGATGTATATAATCATATAATTATTAAAAAAAAAATTTGTTATAATAAAATGTGTAATAAAAACCATATGGCGAAAAGGCTCAATTGGCAACATGGACAAGGGTTATTTAAAATAGTTGTGTTCATCAGGTCGTCGAAATGAAATCTTGACACCTTAATAAATTTAATTAATAGCATTCATTTCGTTTTTTCATTGGAGACTTGGGTGTTGTGAAAAATGACATTTACTTTGTTTTCTCGACGGGTGGTAAGATTTTTACACGATGTTTCTTTCTCCACATAGCAAAACCTGAAGTATGATAATTCAAATGCAAAACAAAGGCATTGAATTTTTAATAGCTATATGCATACACAGACTAGATATTTTGTAGGAAACCATAGTGACTTAGGTTAAAATCTTAAATATCGTAAACATAATTATGCTAACAATTATTGTTGTTTGATGAGAAACGTATTAGGAATCTATCAGTCTCTTAATGATCAGAAAGATTAATATTATTTGTGATCAAAAAAATTTATTGTATATTTTATTCAATTTTTTTGTTTTCTTTGATATATAATGAATGTACATTTTTAGTTTTTTTATATTTTATGTTCTTAATTTGATTTTACAATAAATAAATTTGTTGAATCAACAAATTCAAAGCTTTTAATATTTTTACAAATATTATCAATTAAACTAAAATCTAAATAATATTTTTATATAAATATGATAAATATAACTATTTATAGATAACATATTTTATAGAGGCATAAAATATGCATTCACCAAAAAGGAATATGGCCTATCTATTGCATACAAAAGGGAAGGCTCATTCTATTAGATTTACATGTTGGTAGGTTAATTGGTTATGTTTAGTTTCTTTAAATATGAAATATATATAATATTGTTATTATATTTTAAAATTTTAGAAAATTAAATAAATGGTATAATGTTTAGTACCACTCTTTAGATGCATTTAAATTTAATAGAAACAAAATAATGTATTGAATGAACAAGTAAAATCCATAAAAGTATTCATTAAATATCATAAAATGCTTTAAAAAAATATGAACAAATCCATAATAGTTGGCTCTTTACTTGTTCGAGTTAGATTTCTTCTTTCTACACTTAGATTCATAATGTCTATAACATTCATAATATTTGTACTAGATGCTTCTCTGATCCACAAAGCTTTTTCCCCTTTCTCTTCTTCTATTATTGCTTCTTCCTTTTCATCTACCATGTCCTTTATTATTATAAGGTTCCTCTTAAAATATATTTTTCGTAGAAAAGGAGTTGTAAATTTGCCTTCAACATTCACTATAGATTGGAAAGCTTTCACTAAACTCTCTATAGAGTGTTTCATACAGTCCTCATGAGATTGTAAACAACCAACTAACTCTACCACTTTGAAGGTGGTGATATTTTTGCTTTCTTCAATGGCTATCACCACTTGATCAAATTTATGAATAAGAGATCTCAACATCTT
Organism: Torreya grandis; assembly: GCA_037957365.1. Lineage (NCBI taxonomy): Eukaryota > Viridiplantae > Streptophyta > Pinopsida > Cupressales > Taxaceae > Torreya > Torreya grandis. The sequence continues at coordinate 853,653 of JARHVA010006425.1, forward strand.
CTCTAGAATTTTTTCTTTTATAATTGCTTCCCCTTGTGTTCTAAGTTGATTCAAATCACCTTGAGTCCTAATAATAAAATATTGAATGGACTCAGCTTCTTTCATCCTTAAATTTTCAAAATATATTTTTAAGGTTTGAAGACTTACCCATCTAATTTTGTTAGAATCTTGATATGTGATTTGAAAATCCTCACGTGCATCATTTTATTTTTTCATACCAACAATATGGGGGAAAATTGAAACATCCAATGCAGATTGGATACTGGATAGTGCTTGATTGTCCTTTCTATCTTATTTCAACTGAGTTCATTGGTTTATTTTCAAAACATTTAAATCAATCTAATCTGTAGGTTCTCTAAATCCCACTTCCACTAATTCCCAAAGATATTGAGACAATATTAGAGTTTTCATCTTAATACTCCAATAATCATAGTTATCTCATGTAAAAAGTATAAATTGGAATGGAACGTTGCTACTATTTATGACAAAATAAAAATGTCATAAGTCCATCTCCATAATAATCTAAAAATTAGACACTTCCACCCTTCATTTAGAATAATTAGAGATGGGATTATATTACTCATATGCTACTTTCGAGAAGTCTACATTGTATTTAATATTGTGCCAACAAGATTAAATAAGATCACCCATTGTGGGATGTGTCCACAAAATAGTAAAAACACAAAAAAATTAAACATTGACCAAGGATTTATATCTATCACATGATTCACCTTCATTACCAATCATACTTTCTCAAATCATGTTGTAAATATTGGTCTCTTTTGAGAAATATTTAATCGATCTTCTCACAATGCTCAATTTTTTTACCATTCATAAATGAATAGTAACAAATATATTTTTATCTATTTATATTATTTAATTTTTTCCCTGATGTTTTGCCTTGCAACCTTGCCACTCTTGCTAATTGATACTAACACAAATATAAACTATTATATATTGTATAATATTTATCCATCTCCATTATTGTTATATTTGTGAGAATTCAAATGATATTTCTTCCACATAATATTTATGTCAACATCTCTCAAGTTATTAACAAAATTACTAAACTCTTAAAAATCACTATTCACTTGCTTTCATTCCACACATAAATTCATAAATTGTCTAAATTTTCATCTTACTATCCTTTTAACACCATTAATTCATTACTTTAATCTTTCATGTCTAAAGGGGAAGGGGGGTTAGGGGAGTGGTGGTGTAAGATCGGGTGGGATGGCTGATATATATTCTCATATAATCACATATTTATAATGATCACATAATGATAAATACATGATAAATAAATTATACAAAAAAATTATCTATAATTCAAAAATAATATGATGCCAATTTAATTGTCAAGAATAAATTTACAAATAATGTGGTCATGCTACTAATTCATGTAATCCAATTTAATATCTCTATTTTTTTCAAAATATCAGACTTCAATTATAGTAAATAAAAATGTGTCAAAAATTTTTCAATTAAGCAATGTTAAAACACATTTTAAAAAAATTAAATAGAAAAAACATTCCCTCAACCCTAAACCCTAAAACCCAAACCCTGAATCCTAAACCATAAACTTTTTTGGCTTCACAAAAAAGTTCTAGAGTTGTAGCATATTGCCCTTCCTATCATTTATTGGAGAAATCCAAGGAAGATTGGATCTTTCCTCATGAGAAGTAGGTTCTCTCATCAGTCTTAATATTTTTGGTATCTACTTGTTAGTGGTTTTCAATTTCTCATGGGCATTTCCTATTTTAGTTCACATGGGCACAGGTAATGCCTATTCACACAGGCATGGACATTTCATGTGCAAATGGACATAAGAAGTTTCCTATTCACATGGTCATAGGAATTTCCTATACACATAGACATGAGCATTTCCTATTAACATAGGCAAGTATATTCCCTATTAACATGACCACATGCAGTTCTTGTTCACATAAGTAAATTTAGATATCCTTAACATTGTTCCAGTTATTTTTGGCTAATACTAGTTTCAAGGGTTTCTACTATTTAAATAAGATTTTTAGATAAGATTATAGAATTCCATTTTGGTTCTATTTTTAAGTTTATGGGCCCACATCATAATTTGGCAGCCCATTCCTGCATGGCTACTTTTCTTCATGGTGGAACTTTTTTCTTCTTTTTTTTTAATCGATTTTCCTTAAAATAAATTTAAATTATTTAATTAATTTTATTTTTAATTTTGATTTTTATTCTTTGGGAATTTCCTACACACATTAACATAGGTAGTTTCCTATTCAAACATGCACATACATTTCCTATATGCATGGGAATGGGCATTACTGGAGCACATAGGCATGTGTAGTCCCTCTTCACATGGGAATATGTAGTTCATGTTCACACAAGTAGCTTCAAATATCTTTAGCAGTGTTCCTACTATTTTTTGCTACTGCTAGGTTGGAGGATTTCTACTATTTATAGAGGATTTTTGGAGAAGCTTAGAACCTTCTAGTTTTTGTGCCATTTTTAAATTTATGGGCCCACTTCCCCCTTTAGCATCCCATTCCTGCATGTCTAATTTTATTCATGATAGGACATTTTCTTGTTTATTCTTATTTTTTACCAATTTTCCTTATAATAAATTTAAATTTTTTAATTAGTTTTATTTTTATTTTAATATTTTATTCTTTCTTGTTTTTTAGACTTTTATGATATTAATAGTTTGATTTTGGTTTTTCAAATAGAAGCTTCCATCTTAATCTTATTTTTTGCAAATTTAAATAAGATATAGATTAGAATCTTTCCACTATTTTTCTTATTTCGTTTTTGCATGAATCGGAAGTGGGATGCCACTTTCAGAAGCTTCCATGATTTGTTGCCTTAAGTAATTCCATATTTTAAGAAAAGAATTAAAAATAGAATTACTTTTAAAATTTATTAAATTATTTTATTTTCCTTTTTGGAAAATCTCCAAAGAAAGAAAATGCAATGCCCCACATGGAATATTCTTGTGCTTATTCTAGTATATATTTTGTTATGTACATTGTTATTTAGTTTCTTTCACTCCCAATTTTTTTTATTGGTGTATCTCCAACTGATGATCTATGAAAATTAGTAAAACCATTTTTGGATATCACTTATGTAACCTTTAGATGAATGAAAACTAAATTTTTGTACAAATCTCTTTTCACTTTCATGGTGTAATTGATATTTCTATTCATTTCTACTCTATTACTATTCTCTTTTTCTTGTCAATTGCTGACATTAAACCTAAAAAATAATTTAAACTCGAATTCATGCTATAATATTTTTGGGGTATTGCTTCATTATGGCCTCTCAAGAAATTATTGTCAGAATTACATGGTGATGCATGTGTAACTTCTTCTTTCCTACAAATACTCATATTGGAGATGATTTTTAGATATAGCATAAGAGAATAAGAGAACATACCTCTTTTATGTCTTCTCTTTCAAATATATAACTTATTGCACTTATGGTTCAGTGTGATAACCCATAGATTAATACATATGCTCCATCTATGCTTCGTGACAAGTTGACTTCTCTTCATGTTGAAAACAACTTTCATAATTCTATAGTTTCTAAATTGCACCACACTCTTGATACACTAAATAAAATTTCAAGAATATATAAAACAAAGATAAATTTGAAGCTAAAACTCATGCTGACATAGAGCCATAGATATTTTCAGAGATTGAAAATATCATATAAAAAACAAAGGTTTAAATTCCAATAGAAAAAGACAAAATTTCTTCTTCATCATCATCTTCTTCTTTTTCAGTTATGTTAGACATTTTCTAACACTTTATGGAAGCCTCTAATGATATAAAAGAGGTTTTTGAGTTGAGAATTGATGCACTTCTTGATTTTATGAATTATTTAGATAGACTTTCATTTTTTGTTCACACTCTATAGAAGGATTGTATTGAAAACATGATAGATTTTTAAAAAATATTTAATTTTAGATGTTCCTTTTTAAAAATATCTAAAATTTGTGCATACTCCTCTTCAAGAAGATCCATAAATTACACATATTCAAACTACAAAAATTGAAATACATATAGATCAACCCTAAAATTTCTAGATCAAATACTTTTTTTGGTCTCTCAAAATTTTTTAGAATATAAGAGACTTTTTATCTAATCCAAGCATTTGAATGAATTTTTATGGAAGCGTTATGTGCTCAAGCAAGCAATGTGTCTTCTAAAAACATTGGTGGTGAAATCCCCCAAAATCACCATTCATGATCTAGAGGGGATAACTCTACTCACCTCCAAAATGGATGTCAACCATGGGGAAGCAAACAAAGATTTCTTGGATTCTTACGTAAAATATCTTTCAATAAATTCTTTGAATCGAGAATCAGATGTTACTAGATATGTTGAAACCCTCACTACTACACTAAAGGGCACCTATGTTACCATACACCACCTCTCTCTTTTTGGATAATTTATTATTGCATATGACTCTTGGCTATCAGAATCCACAAAAGAGTTTCAATATCTATGAAGTAATTTATAGGTGGATCATGCCTTGAGGAAAATTGTAAGAGAGCAAGTTAATACTATTAGACAATAATCTGGAGATGAGGCCATGGTTGATGCAGATCAACTTACTTATGATAAAATAATTTATCAACTAGTTAATGACAAAATAAATCAAAAAGTGGGTAGTATTCTAAAAAAAACTAAAATAAATTGGTTTTGTTCTTCCTTATTCATAAATATTCATAGACATAGGTTGTTAAGGCATAATTTATTTAGACACATAAAAATAAAAACAAGAAAAATAAAAAAACCATTCAGGTGAGTCAGGAGCCTCCCTTGGCTCACACTTATAATCATCATAAATCTCCTACTTCATCATGCCTAAAAAATGGATAACCATACAATAGTGATAATCTCTAGATTACCAATTTGGATGCCCCTAGACTATTGGTCTTAGGGCCAAAATATGGACCACAAAAGACAATTAAGACTACACCATATGCAAAACCCTCTATATCATATAGAGACACAAGTAGAAGCAAAGGTAAAGGTTGTAGAAGTGAGAGATATGAGCAGAGGTAGGGGTTGAGGTAAAGGCCTTACTTCCACCTAAATTTTTGGGGGTTAGTCATAGACCAAGCTTACATGTCTATATCTGTTCTCTCTCAAAAAATACATTTAAATATGAACCACATAATTTATAATTATCCCATCAGTAATTATTCTTCTCAAAAAATAAAATGTGATGAACATTATTTTCATGTCTTGGATGTGAAGTTCATTACATGCCCACCCCCATGCAAATTTTTGTCATTTTCATAGATTTTAGAGATTTTGCCAAAAAGTTGAATTTATGGGATTTTTTAACCTTGATGCTTTTTTCATCTTATTTTTATCCTTTAGATAATGTTAGATATATTTATTTTGTTTCATAGAATTTTTCTCACATTTTCTACATTGCCAATCCCTTTTGGTAACAAGAATAAGTTAATCCATACATGGAGGAGATTATTAAGAAGGTAGAGGTGATTTTGAAATAGAGAGTCACTTTTATTAATATTTATTCTTCATCTCATCCTATGTTTCACTTGAAACTCCATAATATCATCAAGGATCTACATAGGGACCAATCTATCATCATGAAACTTACAGATAAAAATTTGAGACTTGTTACTGTAGATACTTCTTGGTGCATAGATGAGGGTATGTGGAAACATTTGGATACCACCACTTATAAAGGGATAGATTCACTTCCTTGGAAAATATTTTTGAGAAAACTTTTGTTTATCATTGTTAGATACAAATTATTTTTAGAGATTTTTTCTAAATTTATGTTGAGCTCACCCATTGCTACTAAGAAAGTTTGTGCTTTCTTCCTCCTACCCAAGCTTCAAAAGCCTATCATGGTAGGATGTCCCATGTACAATTATTAAGGGTATATTTTGGAACTAACTTCCAAGTTACTCAACTATTCCCTATTCTATATTTTTCTAAAATAAATGTACCATCTTGTAGACTCAGTTTCACTTTTCATAGATTTGAACACTACACATTTTCCTACAGCTTTTTTGTTATTTACTTTTGATGTGGAGTCATTATATCTAAGTATTCATACTATAGAGGTCCTTCATGATCTTTAGGTCTTGGTTTCTTATTACTTCACACATCATTAACATGACACAATTATTTTGGATGTGGTTATTGAGTTATTTGAGTTGGTCATTGATGACCATTATCTAGAGTTTGTAGGTATTATATACAGATAGATTCAGGGTACTAAAATGAGTAGTAATTTTGTGTTTGTTTATGCGTGATTATTTTTATGTCATTTAGGGTAATAATTAAGTATCCATATTTACATTTATAATATTGCCTATTTCAAAAGATACATTGATGATGGTTTGGGTTTTTAGTTGGGATAATAGGCTTCTTTACATAATTATTCACAGAGATATTAGAGCTTCTATCTAGGTATCAAGATCACTTCTATGATTTCTACATGTTTGGTTAATTGTATTGACATCAACCTTTTCAAAGGCCATGACACTAGTGATACCATTATTCTTTCTACTAGATGTTTTCAGAATTCACTTAATGCATATCAATATTTTGCATTCATTTCATGGCATCAACGGCACCAATAGTCTTTCATTCCCAATGAACTTTGCCAATAACTTCCTAAATAATCAGATCCCATTATTTTCCATAGTCTTTGAAGATGACTTTATTCTAGGCTTCATGTTAGGGGTTATTAGAGGATATTCTTGTTTTATTAATTTAGTACAATTTCATGCAAGGATAGGTTAACCTTTGTGACATGGGTGCTTTATATCACTCAAAAGTTTAAAACCCCTCAGCCCCATTATTTTCAAGATCAAATACATCAATTATTATAATCTTTGAACTTGGGGAATACTTTAAACTATACACTTTTTCAATTTTGCCAAAAAGTCCAAGAGTTGTAGCATATCCCCCTTTTTATTATCTGTTGGAGAAATCTTAGGAAGATGGGATATTTCCTCATGTGAATTAGGGCTTATTTTTAAATTTATCATATTTATTCTCTACTTGGTGGTAGTTTTCTAGTTCCTATGGTCATTTATTCTTCCATTTCACATGGGCATGGTCAGTTCCTATTTATACGAGCATTGGCATTTTCTATGCACACGAGAATAATTCATTTGTTATTTAAATAGGCATAGGAATTTACAATACACATGGGCATGTAATGATAAATTAAAGTTTGATATTAATTGAATAAATAAAGGGGTAAATATATACATAGTAGAAAGGAGGCAGTTACAAAAAATTGATGATAAATACCTAAAACTATGTCTACATGGCCTCTATCACCATATAAAACTCCCAAAAATGTAATACAATATTAACTATGCTAACATTGCCCCCATCTATTAAACTAGTTTTTACAAATGTACCCTAGGAATGGATGAAATTTCACCTTGCCAAGAGACTTGATGAGTATATGTGCTATCTTTGAATCTATCAATCAATTTCAGAGTTGAATGTGGTGGTTCAAGACTTGTTATTTCATTTAATGAAAATGAAACTCAATGTTTTTGGTTTGTTCATAAAATAATGGATTCTTTACAAGCTTCAACATAGCTTAATTATCATAAAATATAATTGGTGGTTAATCTTCAATAATATCCATATCAGACAAAATATCATGTACCCATATAGCTTCACACATAGCTCCTCATGAAACATGATTCTCTACATCCATGGATGAGAGAGAAACTATTGATTGATTTTTCATGATCCATAAAATGGGTCTAGATCCAAGATGAAAAATGTATCCTGAAGTAGATTCTATGTCATCAACAGATCCAACATAGTCTAAGTTAGTGCACCCCAACAAGAATAATTGACTATTCTTCTTGTATTGTAGACCATACTCAAGTGTACCACAGACATAGCTAAAAGCATGTTTTACTACAATCTAGTGACATTTATTTAGTTTATACATAAATTTACAAAGATAACTCAAAATAAAACATATATCTGGTCTGTTGTAGGTCAAGTTGATGAGACTCCCTTGATCTTTCTATAGACAGTTAAATCTACTTGAGGGGAATTTTGGAATTGAGAGAGTTTTAAACCTTTCTCCATTGGTGTTGAAAGAGGTTTAAAATCTAACATTCTATACTTTTGTAGGAGTGTCTTAGAATATTTCATCTAGGAGATGAAGATCTGATTATATTTCCCCAATATCTCCAAACTAAGACAGTAATGTAGTAGGCACGAATTAGTCATATTGAATTATTTATTTAGGTCAATCTTTATTGCATCAACAAGATCATCTGAACTACTAGTGATCATAAGATCATTAACATATAATACAAGAATGATAATATTTATACCAACTTTCTTTATATATAAATTGAAATACAATAGGCTATGAATGAAACCATACTATAATAGGTGATCATCTATTTTTATGTACCATGCCTGAAGTGCTTGCTTAAGTCCATAACGAGACTTAACTAGATGATATACCTTTTGTGGATGTTTATCATCAATGAATCATTTTGGTTGGGTCATGTATACTTCTTCTTTCAGATCACCATTCTAAAAAGCACTTTTGATGTCCATCTACTAAAGCTTCCATCCATACTATGCTGCTAATGCACAAACAATTTTGATGGTCTTGATCTTCGTAGTGGGTGTAAAAGACTCCTCATAATCAATTCCCTCTTGCTAAGCATAACCCTTTGTAAAAAGTCATGTTTTATGTTTGTTGATGGATCCATCTACCTTATACTTTATTTTGAAAATACATTTGTAGAAAATAGATTTCATCCCTATAGGCAAATCAACAAGTTCCCACATCCCATTTTTGATGAGGGAATCATATTCAACATCCATAGGTTTCTTACACTAAGGTTGAGTTAAGGCCTCTTGAAATATCTCTGGTTTGGTGTTGTCAACCACTTAACTCATGAGTGCTAGATTGAATTCATCTCTTACCTATCTTCTTGTTCAAACTCTTGATGAAGTGTCTGGAGGAAAGCTTAAGTTTGAGTCCTTGATTATGGAATCTAACCATTTAGGACATCGATTTCATTGTTAATTCGATAAATAACTAACTTGTAGATTACCAAGATCAACAAACAATTCTCCATCTTACATCTCACCTTCTTCATGATCATCATCTAACTATGGGAAAAGTCTATAAGAGGTGGTCTGGTCTATCTTCTTTTGTATCAATGAGTCAAATGATGGTTCATCATAGACCACATCATGACTTTCATAAATTTTCTACATATCAGGATCCATGAGATGATATGCTTTGGAGGTAGTGCTATACCCCATGAAAATATACTTGAGGGTCTTTGGTTTGATCTTCTTCCTCTTTTTATTTGGAACATGCATATAAGTAGTACAACCAAATACTCAAAAATGGGAAATTGATGGTTTATGACCAATCCATACCCCTTCTAGTGTCTTTTATATCAATATATTTGTTGGTGCTCTATTGAGAAGATATATAGTCATTTATATTTCTTCTACCTAGAATTGTGCCATCAAATTTGCAGTTGATAGCATGCATGAGCCATTTCCATGACTCAACAATTGTGTCATTCTGCTATTCCATTCTAGTGAGGTGTATATAGAGTATTCAGGTGTTACTTGATGCCATGTTGTTTTAGGAATGTTGAGAATTCTTTTGATTTGAATTCCCCTACTTGATCTAAGCAAAGGAGTTGAAGTCACTTCCTAGAATGTCTAACAACACACTAATAGAAAGCCTTGAAATGTGCAATGGCTTTACCCCTCTTTTTGAGAAAGAACACCCAAGTTTTATGATAAAAATCATTAAAAAATAACTGTAAGTACCTAAATCCTCAAAGGGATGCTGACAGGGGTCTGCATAGATTAGTATACACCAAAACAAGACCTTCCTTGGCATAAGAGGAACTTGGCTTGGATAGAACATGATGTTGTTTTCCCACGAGACAACTAGAACATGTTGGAAAAGAATGGGAAATCTCAAGAATTCCATGTACCATTTCATTATAACTGATTTGGAAGAGGGAACCAACAAATAGATGCCCATAGTGGCAGTGTCAAATTATAGTGGGTTCTACTATAGAGGCAATGACTATAACTTCACTAGTTGAAACTGCATCTAAGGCAAATAATTGGTCCTTCAAGAAGTCTTTAGCAACAAAATGACTTTCTCAAGAAATGAGACATGATTTGATGCCTTCCTAGACTAGAAACTCTACTTTTATCTTGTGATTCAATAGTTGATTGATAGATAAGAGATTTGTTGTCAACTAGGGACAAAGAGTACCTTTGTGAGAACATGATGTCTTATCCTAAGAGGAATGGTGACACATCCAATCCCTTCTATGACATAATCTTTATCATTAAAATTCAAACTCAATCTCTAGTTGGGTGAGTTATCAGTGAATCAAAGATTTCCTTACATCTAGTCATGTGCTTGTTGGCACTAGAGTCTATTAACAAAACTTTGTTGCTTCTTCTATTGATTCATCATCAAATACATTCTCTTTTAAATATTATGTTGATATATGCCCTTTATGATTCCATTCCTTACTACATCTTATATATTTATTTGAATATTCTTTACTAGAAGAGTCCTCTTGACTGGATTGGCCTTGACCCAAGTTATTATACCTATAATGATTAGTATCGTGCATGCGGATTTTTCAAATGTAACATAACCACTTTGGATTCTTAGTGTTCTATTTTTGTGGCTACTTCTGAGGTCCCTTCTTGACTTTTGGACCCTGTTGCTTGGAGATCAGGGCTTTATCCTCCAATTCTTTGTGCATAAACTGAATTGATTCCTCTTATTGAAGTAAATTGACCAGTTATTTGAATGACACTACTTGTTTATTAATGTTAAGTGTCATAATGAAAGCACAAAACTGAGATGGGAGAACTCTCAACATGATTGGAACCAACATCTTGTCCTTAACTTTTTCTCCAATCACAACAAGTTTTACATGTAGTTCTGTAACCCAATCTAAGAACTCCTCAAAATTTCCACATAATTTAATATTGAGTGTATTAAGAAGAAATTAAAGATGAAAGATTCTATTCTATTTCTTTGCCTCATAAATTATGGAAAAAGTGTTACATGCCTCTTTTGGTGTATGTTCATCGTGAACATATAGTTTAACTTTATCAGTAATACTGAGAGTTATTAGCATGAGCACTTTTGCATTTGACTTATCAAACTTATTTTTCTCATCTAATATAGTAGGATGGGTCACTATTTTAGTGATGATTCCCCATAATTCTTTAAATTAAAGAATCACTCTCATCTTCATCTTCCAGGTGGAAAAATTAGCCCCTTTCAAGAGCTGGGCATCTGATAATAACAACTTGGGTACATACATTTTCTAACGATTTCCTTATGTAATAAATATAAGCTAGAATAAGAATTCGTTGCTTCAAAGTTTCAAAAAAAAAATTGTATAAAGTAATACATGTACCTTGTAAGAATGTTTCCTTCTTCACAGGGTTATGCTTTTGACTACATGTGAGCTAGTATTAATGCTCAAGACTTCTACTCTCTGCGTGGCTCTCCTCCAAGATCTTCATGTTGTCTTTGCTTGATCTGAGTGCTTTCAAAAAAATTATTTTCTACAACCTCAGATAGGATTTCCTAGATCTTGACACTATAGGTTTGACTACTCTAGGTGTCATATCTTTTAGCATTGATGACTTTTAGTAGACCACAATTTACTACATGATCAGATTTGTTATAGGGTGAGTAGGCATTGGTATGATCCCTCTAGACAATTATAAATAATGGGAAGACTTTTTATCTTTATGGTCTATTATTTCATCGCTCCTTGATCAGCTTCCATGTCAACTAAAATAAAATATTTAATTTCCATGCTCTTGTTGCATCCTTTAATACTAGTTTGCATTAGACTTTACTTAGCCATCGACTGCTTTACTAGTAGTTTCATAGTTTCCTATAGTTGCAGGCTTCCACGCTACATTCTTATGCATTAACTATATTACTATGAGAAGTGGCTCTGACACAAAAGTGAAATGATAAATGAAACTTTGATATGAATTCAATAAACAAAGAGGTGAATATATACACAATAGAAAGAAGTTGGTTACAAAAAATAAATGATAACTACCTAAAACTACCTCTACATGGCCTATGTCAACATATAAAACTATCAACAATGTAATACAAGAATAATTATGCTAATAGGGCATGGTAATTTCATATGTACATGACATGGTAATTACTTATTCACATGGGCAACTTTAGATATCTTTAGCGGTGCTCCTAATATTTTTGACTACTAGTAGTTTAGAGTAATTATATTATTTGTAGATGATTGTTGGAGAGTCTAAGAGCCTTCCATTTTTGGCACCATTTTTGGATTCATAGGCCCACTTCACACTTTGGCATCCCATTCCTGCATGGATACTTTTCTTCATGGTGGGTATATTTTCTTGTTTTTTTACCAATTTTACTTACAATAAATTTAAATTATTTAATTAGTTCTATTTTTAATTTTCTTTTTTTATTATTTCTTGTTTTTAGCCTTTTAGTCTATAAATACAAGAAAATAATTAAAAATAGAATTATATTTAATATTTTTAAAATTATTTTAATTTATTTTAAATTATTTTTTAGAAAATTGAAAAAGTAAAAAAATGCAATACCCCACATCAAATATTCTTGTGCTTCTTATCTTCTATATATTATTTTCTATACATTATTAATCTATTTATTTCACTTTTATGTTTATTATAAGTGTATCTCTGACTGATGAGCTATGAAAATCAATAAAAACAATTTTGGATAGCATTTCTATAACCTTCATATAAATGAAAACTAAATTTTTGTATAGATCTTTTTTCACTTTAATTAAATATTTGTTATTTCTATTATTTTTTATTCACTCACTATTCTACTTTATTTATTGATTGTTGGAAATAAAACTAAAAAAAAAATTAAAGTCTAATTCATATAAAAAACATTTGTGGGGTATTGCTTCGTGATGGTCTCTCAAGAAATAATTCTTAGATCAACAACTTTAAAATTACAGGGTGATTCAAGTGCATGTTATTCAACTCATACCAACATTCATATTGGAGATGATTCTTAGATTGAGAAGAAGATAAGAAGAGTATAACATACTTCCCTTATGTATTTTCCTCTAGATGAAGACTTTCTTAACATGGTTTGGTGTGATAACACATATTAATACAGATGTTCCATCTATGTTGCATGAGAAGTTGACTTCTCTTCATATTAAAAACAACTTTCTTACTTCTACAATTTTTTAATTGTGCCACACTCTTGATACACTGAACAAAACTCTGAGCATAGAGAAACCCAAAGTTAAAATTGAAGATAAAACACGTACCGACACAAAAGCATACCTATTTTAAGAGATTGAAAATCTAAGATTAGAATCAAAGGTTTGAATTTTTATAGAAAAATATAATCTTTCTTAGTCATCATCTTCTCCTTTTCCAATTTTGCTAGAAATATTCTAGAGTTTCATGGAATCCTCTAATCATTGACAAGAGGGTTTTGAGTCTATAATTAATGCACTTCTTGATTCTAATAATTCTTCAGATAGACCTCCCTCTTCTATTCACACTCCACATAAACCTTCTACTGAAAACGTGATAAATTTTATAGAAGATTTAATTTCAGATGTTACTCCTTAAAAATCTCTAGAATTTATACATATTCTACTTCAAGAATATCTAAAAGCTACACATAATCAATCTAGACATACTGAAACACACACACACACACACACAGATATATATATATATATATATATATATATATATATATATATATATGTATATATATATATATATATATATGTATGTATATATATATATATATATATATATATATATATATATATATGTATATATATATATATGTATGTATATATATATATGTATGTATATATATATATATATGTATATATATATATATATATATATATGTATATATATATATATATGTATATATATATATATATATATATATATATATATATATATATATATATATACATACATACATACATACATCAGCTCAAAAATTTTCCATATCAAATACTTTCTTTGGTCTCTCAAGATTTTGTAGATCACAAGAGACTTTTTTTCTAGGATCAACATTCCAAAGAATTCTTATAGTAGCTTCATGTGTTCAGGTAAGCATGATCCCTTCAAAAAAAAATTGTAGGTGAAACCCCAAAAGATCACCGTTAATGATTTATAGGGGCAAGCTCTACTCACCTCCAATCTAGAAGTTAACTACAGGGAAGCAAACAAAACATTCTTGGATTCTTACATAGAAGCTCTTTCAATAGCTTCTTTGAATCAAGAATCTGTAGTTACTAGATGTGTTGAAAATTTAACTACTACACATGAGGGTAACTATGCTAACATATACCACATCCCTCTTTTAATAAAATTTAGTATTGCATATGAATCTTGGGTATCATAAGCCACCATAGATTTTCAATTTCTGTGCAATAATTTACATGTGGATCATGCCTCGAGGAAAGCTAGTAGAGAGAAAGTTAATGCTATTAGATAGTAATCTCAAGAAGAGGTCATGGTTGATTCAGATCAAATTCCTCATGAGCAAATAATGTATTAACTAATTTGTGACAAATTAAATTAGAAACTGGACATTACTCTGAAAGATCTAAAATAAATTTATTTTGCGTTTTTTTATTCACAAAAAAAGCATAGACAGAGGTTGTTCAGACACATAAAAAGTAAAATAATAAGAAGGAAACTATTACTATGAGTTAGGAGCCACACTTAGCTCACACATCTATTTATCTTACACATCCTACTTCTTCACACCTAAGAAATTGACAAGCATCAAAGAGTGATAATCTATAGTATGCTACTTTGGATGCTTCTAGACTATTGGGCTCAAAACCAAACTCAACGTGACATAAGACACAGAGGATTGTGTCATATACAAGACCTTCTACACCATCTAGACGTACAAGTAGAAGTAGAAGTAGAGGCTATGAAAGTGGTATAGGTAGGGGTATGAGTAGAGGTAGGTGCTGAGGCAAAAGCCTTGATTATAACTAAATTTTTGGGGATTAGTCATAAACAAGGCTTACATGTCCATCTCTTTTTTCTCACAAAAGACTCCTTCAGATGCGGATAAAAAAATTTATAATTCCACCATCCATTATCAGTCCTCTCAAAAGATGAAATATGATGAACATCATTTTCTTGGATTGGTTGTGAAATTCGTTCCGTGCCCACCCCTTATACTAGTTTCTTCTATTTTCATAGAAATTAGTGCTTTTGACAAAAAAAAATACATTTATGGGTTTATTGACCTAGATGCATTTTCACATGTTTCTTCTCCCCTTAGATGATGTTATAGATATTCCTTTTGTTTCATAGAATTTCCCTCACATTTTCCACATTGCCAATGCCTTTGGGAAAGTAGATGAGGTTAATCAATATATGGAGGAGATCATTCAAAAGGTAGAGGTGTTTATAAAACAAAGAGTTATTATTATTATTATTATTATTATTATTATTATTATTATTATTATTATTATTATTATTATTATTATTATTAATCTCATCCTATGATTCCCTTGAAACACCATAAGAGTCTCAAGGATCTATGCAAGGACCATTACATCATTGTGAAACTTGCAAATAAAAATTTGGGACATGTTGTTATAGACACTGCATGGTTCATAGATGAGGTTATGTGATAATTTTAAGACATAACTATTTATGAACATGTAGATTCAATTCCTTGGAAAATTGTTTGGAGTAAACTTTTATTTATCATTGATAGATACAAATTATTTTTAAAGTTTTTTTCAAGTTTTTGTTGAGTTCACCTATTGCTACTATGAAAGCTTGCACTTTCTACCTCCTACCCAAGATTCACAAGTTGGTCATGGTGGGACGTCCCATGTACAATAATTATGGGAATGTTTTGAAACTGGATTCCATGTTGCTCCTCTATCCCCTATTCCCTATCCTTCTTAAACAAAGGTACCATCCTGTAGACTCAATTTAACTTCTCAGAGATTTGAGTACTATTCATTTTCCTATAGATTATTTGTTATTCAATTTTAATGTGGAGTCATTATACCTAAGTATTCATACTACTAAGGTCCTTCGATCTCTTTGGCTCATGGTTTTTTATTGTTTCACACAACATTAGCTTGATAAAACCCTTCTAGATATGGTTATTGAGTTAGTTAACTTTATCCCTTGTAACCATTATCTAGAGTTTGTGGGTACTTTATAGAGACTAATTCAATGTACTACCATTGGGAATAAATTTTTGGTTATTTATGCATGTTTGTTTATATGTCATTTAGAGTAGTAGATTGATTGCTAGTTTGACACCTTGAATCTTACCTATTTCAGAAGATACATTAATGATGGTTTATGTATTTGGTTAGGATTTGAATATTTTTTATATAATTATTTTTAGATATTAGAGCTTATATCCAAAGATCAGGATCACTTCTGTGGTTACTACATGTTTAGTTGATTTTCTTAACATCACCCTCTTCAAAGGTTGTGACTTCTATGATATTGGTACTCTTTCTACTAGATGTTTTTAGAATCTACTTAATACATATCAGTATTTTCCATTCTTTTCATGGCATCTATGACAGCAGAAGAAGTATTTCATTACCAATGAATTTTGTGGATACTTTTTAAGAGAATAGATCGCATTGGTTTCCACAGTCTTTGAAGGCAACTTTATTGGAAGGTTTTCATTAGGGGTTATTCGAGGAGATTCTTGGTTCATTGTTTTAGTATAGTTTTTTGGAAGGACAAGTCAACTTTTCTTGCACTTATACTTTATAGCACTCAGAAGGGTAAAAGGCCCCCCATTATTTTCAATCTCAAATACAACAATTATTAAAGATATTTGAACATGGGGCCTACCCTAAACTATAGACTTTTAAAGCTTTTCCAAAAAGTCCTAGAGTTATAGTAGAACCCTCTTCCTATTATCTTTTGGAGAAATCCCAAGAAGTTGGGATTTTTTATCATGAAAAGTAGGTTATCTTTTTAATCTTATCATTTTTATTCTCTACTTGGTGGTAGTTTTTCTGTGACCATGAGCATTCCCTATTCCAATTCACATGGGTATAGGCAATTCCTATTCACATGAGCATGGGAATTTTATATGCACATAGGCACATGTAGTTTCATGTTCATGTAGGCACAAACATTTCTTGTGCACACATGCATAGTCAATTTCATGTTCACATGGGCCTAGACATTTCCTATGCAAATAGGCCTGGGCATTTCCTATGCACACAGGCACAGGCAATCCATGTTCACATTGGCATGGGAGTTCCTATTTACATGGCTAGCTTTAGATATCTTTAACAATATTCCTATTAATTTTAGGTACTACTAGTTTAAAGTATTTCTACTGTTTGCCAAGGATGTTTGGAGAATCTTAGAAACTTCAATTTTTGGTGCCAATTTTCAATTTATAGGCCCGCTTCACACTTTGGCATCCCATTACTGAATGGCTACTTTCCTTCATGGTGGGACTTTTTCATTATTTTTTTACCAAATTTATTACAATAAATTTAAATTATTTAATTAGTTTTTATTTTTCATTTTGTTTTCTATTCTTTCTTATTTTTTAGTCTTTTAGGATATTAATACAAGAAAAAAATAAAAAATGGAATTAGATTTAAAATTTATTAAATTATTTTTTGAAAAATTGCCTAAGAAATAAAATGCAACACCCTACATGGAGTATTATAGTGCTTCTTCTCATATATATATATATATATGTTGTTTGTACGTTATGAAAATCAGTGAAAATGTTTTTATATAGCACTTTTGCAACCTTCACACAAATAAAAAATAAAGTTTTAAACAGATATATTTTCAATTTTATAAAATAATTACTATTTCTATTATTTTCTACTCTCCTTTTCCTTTTATGGAATAATTACTATTTCTATTCTTGTTTACTCTCTTTATGTTCTATATTTTGTGCATGTCTCTTCACATTCATGAAACAATTGATATTCCTATTCTTTTCTACTCTCTTTATGTTCTATTTTTGCTTCCAAAAATCTACAATTTTTTTTAAAACACTAATTCATGCAAATAATTAAATAAATAAACTAACTCCAATTCATGCCCAAGAAATGAAAATCAATAGAAAATTAAAAAAAATAAAATAAAATTTAATTTATGAAATAAAATTAAATAAATAAATAATTCTAACTCTGATCCATATAAAAATTTACAATTTTTTCCAAACTCTAATTGATGGAAAAAAAAAACTATAATTTATAAAACAAAAAATAAATAAAAATAAAATTAAAATACTCACCAATTTTTTTAAAAACTCTAATTCATGAAAATAAATTTTAAACTCCATGAAAATGAAAACAAGAATAAAAGAATAAATAAATTAATTAATTAATTAAAATAAATTAAATTAACTTAAATTAAATTAAATTCTAATTTATACAAAAACAACTCCAACTCTAATTCATTAAAAAAAAATCTCTGATCCATGATGTAATAATAATAATAATAATAATAATAATAATAATAATAATAATAATAATAATAATAATAATAATAATAATAATAATAATAATAATAACAATAACAATAACAATAACTATAACTATTATTATTTTTATTATTGTTGTTGTTGTTGTTGTTGTTGTTGTTGTTGTTGTTGTTGTTGTTGTTGTTATTATTATTGTTATTATTATTATAATAATAATAATAATTATTATTATTATTATTAAAAGAACATTAATTTATATTAAAAAACCCATTAAAAAAACTAGTAATCATAATTAAAAAAATTAATTTAACCATTGTTCATGTAAAAGAAAAAACTTAAACGGTAATTCATATATTATAATTTAAAAAAATAAAAAAAAACTCATTAAAAAAATAATAAAATAAAATAAAAAATAATTTAAATTTTAAGTCATGAATGGAAAAAAAATAGAATAAAATTTAATTCTTGAAGAAAGAAACAAAACAAACAACTCTAATTCATATGACTTGTTAAAAAAATTTACACTCTCAATTCATGGAAAAAAAATTAAATAAGAAAAAAAAATTATATAAAAAATAATAATTCATAAAAAAAAAATTAAAATAAATAAACTCTAATTCGTTCCTCTCTAAATATATAAGAGAAGAAGAAAGAGAGTTGAAATTGTAACGAACGTTGAAATAAAATTTAACAAAGAGTTTTTAAACTGCCGTAGTTTAATCTAAATCTAAAAGCATGAAAAACAACAGTCTATAAATAAATAATTAAAAAAATATCATGCAATCGAATGATAACAAACACATGCATTTTTCAAAATCAAATTGTCCCGACTTGATTTCAATTCAAGCATAGCTTCAACAGTTGAGACGTCATGGCTGAGGAATATTGATGCAGAATTTGTTCTTCAGTCTTCACAACGAGTGAAGATCTTGTTAGAATCAAGAGAGCATACAAAAACAATAACTCAAACAAATAAATAAGAACTCAACCAAATTGCTACAACAATCTCTTGAAAGAAAAAGATTTTATTGATCTTCAATTTTTCTTGCTTACAATGATGCGCCCTTAGGGTCTTTAAATAGATTTGAATCCAAACAAGAATTAGAAAAACAAACTCAAGACTAATTTTAGTATTTACATGCAAACTAACTCTCTAACAAATTATCTAATAGTTTACCTAACTGTTTTTTAACTAATTGAATGTAATCTAACTGATTGCTCAACTGCAGCTAACAACTTGCATGCATGAGGAGTGGAGAAATTAACTCCAGTTCAACTTGACTTTCTAACACTCCCCCTTAATTTCTACCACTTACAATTTTAGCATTTACAATGCCTAAATTTTGTCTCAAATAATCAAAGGTCTCTTTTACTAATGCCTTTGTAAATATGTCTAACAATTGATCTTTAGATCTGCAGAACTCGAGATGGATTTCTCCATTGTTCACTAATTCTCTGATAAAGTGAAATATTGTATCAATGTGCTTGCTCCTCTTGTGAAACACATGATTTTTTGATAATGCGATTGCTAATTTGTTATCACAAAAGATTGGTGTTGACTCCTTCTGTGCTTGTAATAAATCTTTCAATATTTTTCTCATCTAAGTTGCTTGACATGCTGTTGATGTCACTGCAACATACTCTACTTGAGCTGATGAAAGTGTCACTATAGGTTGCTTTTTATATGCCCATGTGACCACACCTGTGCCTAAAAGAAAGGCATTTCCAAAAGTAATCTTCCTATCATCAACGCTACCTACAAAATCACTATATGTAAAACCAATCAAACTAAAATCGTTAGTTATGGAATATAAAATTCTATATTCAGTAGATCCTGTCACATATCTCAATATCCTTTTTCCAACTTGCCAATGTGAGTCTTTTGGTGACTCCATGAATCTTGAGATTAAACTAACCCCATAACTGATATCTGGTCTAGTAGCTGTAAGATACATCAAACTGCCAACTAATCTTTTGAATATTGTAGAATCAACATTGGATCCTTTGTCTTCTTTTCTAAGTTTAGTCCCTCTAGCAACTGGTGTAGGTGATTTTTTACAATTCAACATCTTAAATCTCCTTAATGCATCCTTTGCATATTTAGTTTGACAGATAAATATTCTTTTCTCTAATTGTTCAACTTTTATTCCCAAAAAATACTTCATTAATCCCAAATCTGTCATTTCAAATTCTTTCTTCATTGCTGATTTTACATCCATTTGATATACATACCAATTATTTTGAGCAGCTATTGATAATACCATTCTAACAGTATCGAATCTAGCAACTGGTACAAATGTTTCATTATAGTCAACTCCATGTTCTTGTGCAAAACCTTTTGCTACTTACCTTGCCTTGTGCTTTTCAACATTTCCATCTACATCAAATTTAGTCTTATAAACCCATAAACTGATTTATAAATTCTGATTGATTCATTTGCAAATTTTTAAAAGTTTTCCTAAGAGATTGCAATTTGGCAATTTTTACCTTTGTATTACCTTTATGGGTAGTTTCCAAGATTTTCCATGCCTCTCTGGATCTTGTTGCTGCTGCAACTCTGAAAAATATAGATTCATCCAATGCCTATTGGATGATAAATAAAGCTTTTGCATCTTTCTTCTTATTCTCTTTAAGCTGGTCCTTTTGTGCTTGAGTTAATGCCAAATGGGTTGCCTCGTCCTATGGTTCTACAAAACCACTCTCTACCAAATCCCAAACATCTTGTGAGAAAAATAAAGTTATCATCTTAATTGCCCAAAAATCAACAAGAATTTGAGGCTGTGAAATACTGTTGTTCGCTACCATTTCTCATGTTAGAATGGCTTTCTGGTTGTTGTTTTTGAAACACAGTCACTGACGACGGTTACACTACCACGGTTGGTTGATAATACTACCGATGTCGATTATACTGCTACAGTTAGTCACTAATATAGCCGACATCGGTTATACTTCTGCGATTAGTTACTAATACTACCGATGTCAGTTTTCTTGCTGATGTAGGTCTAAGAGTTGGTCGATGTCGGTCTCTGCGCTCCCTGCTGGCTCTTTCTATGCTTTTCCTTCGCCTGACTACTTCGCTCTCCTTTCTTCTTGTTGCCTCCCTGTTAGATGCTTTCCTAACAAGGCTCTTCTACCACAACCTGTGCTTTGATACCAATTTTTTAGAATCAAGAGAGCATACAAAAATAAGAACTCAAACAAATAAATAAGAACTCAACCCAATTTCTACAGCAATCTCTAGAAAGAGAAAAATTTTATTGATCTTAAATTTTCCTTGCTTACAATGATGCGCCCTTAGGATGTTGAAATAGATTTGAATCCAGATAATAATTAGAAAAACAAACTGAAGACTAATTTTAGTCTTTACATGCAAACTAACTCTCTAACAAATTCTCTAACAGTTTAACTAACTGTTTGTTAACTAATTAAATGTAATCAAACTGATTGATCAACTGCAGTTAACTGTTTGCATGCATGAGGAGTGGAGAAATTAAATCCAGTTCAACTTGACTTTCTAAAATATCTTGGAAGACATATGAATCGCCATTTGAGAGGCGAGGTACCAAAACTATAACCGTTTGGATAGTGGGATTTATTTGAGTTCATCTGCTTATTTTCATTTTCTTTAAGGTTTTGGAGTCTTTAATCCTTATTGTATTTTTTTTGTTTGAAGTTTTTAAGTACAACAAAGACTCTAGTACTGCCACAATTTTTAGGACAAAATTATCATGGTAGTTATCTAACTTTTCTTGGTTTAAGGAGTTGTTGTTAGCATATTTTTATAGATAATATTATATTTTACCAATCTGGACATGATTTTATCAGTAAGAGAACAAGAGGCAGAACAATAGTTGGATTCTATGCGATTGCCACAAGGAGGCATTTTACCATTTAGGTGAATAATAGATTGTGACATGCATTTTACATTTGTTCTCTAATTTTTAATATGCAACCTCATTTTACTCATTTATTCTTCTTTTAAACTTGTCATTTAAATCAATTTGTGTTGAATTGATTTGAATTCGGGCGTAGCTTAAGCAATTACAATGCCATGGCTGAGGAATATCAATGCAAAATTTGCTCCAGTCTTCATAGTGAGTGAGGATCTTGGAAGACATATGAGTTGTCATTGGAGAGGCGAGGGCACAAAAACTCGATTTTCTATTTTCATAAGATTGGTTGACATATGAGTTTGCATGAAGCCTCACTACCATGCGATTAACCTTTAAATTTAATTTAAATTGACATTATTTTTAGATAACTCTTTTAAACTATTTGTTTGCATGAGCAATTTTTTATTTTTCAAAAATTCTTATGTTATCCTTTTTTATGTTATGTCCTTTTAAAATAAGAGAGAAATAAAAGAGTGTGTCTTCAATTATATGGATGATTCATTTATAGCTGGGCATTCGGCATTATTTTTGGTAATTTTTTATTTCATATAATTTTTCTCCTGGTGATGCATTTGAGATTGGTTATTCAATGTTCTAAGTTAAATTTTTGCTTACTTTTACAATTAATTTTTCATTTGGTTTGAAGAATAGGGTCTGTATAGAAACATCACAAAACTCTACATTTAAAATTAGGAAAATCATTAGTACAGTCGAATTCATTTGAGCTCATAGCCTACTTTCATTTTATTTAAGGTTTTGGAACCTTTAGTCTTGATGGTATTTATTTTTTTGTTTGACAATTTTTAGTACAAGAAAAACTTTAATCCTGAGAGAATTTTGAGAAGACAATTCTTATGGCAGTTAATTCGATTTTTCTTTCTTTAAGGAGAAGTTGTTAGCAAATTTTTTCAATAATATTATTTTTTATGAATATGGATATGATTTTAATAGAAAGAGATCAAGAGGCAGAACGATAGAAGTTCAATTCTTTGAGAATGCAGCATGGAGGCAGTTTACCATTTTAGTGAGTAATACAGTATGACATGTTAAGTTTGTTCTTTATATTTTAATGCATGCAATGTAGAATTTTTAAATAAAATTAAATCATAGCCAAATATATGCAATATTCATAATACAAAAGAGATAAGAGTTGTAAAAATAAAAACTAATTCTTCAAAAAATCAGAATCATTCTCCTTCTTCTTCTTGAAAATAAAGATCAAATTACAATGTATTAATAGAATTGCATGTGAACATGCTTTTCTAATTATTGAATAAAATATTTTAAATTTATCTAAATAATAATTTGCATGTAATAGCAACCAAAACTAACTCTAGCCTTTCTAAGGCTCTATTTTTTCTAAAAAGTATATTAACTAAAAATTAACTAACTATCTAAATTTATCTCCACAAAAAACTTTTCGTGCAAACTCAATTTACACTAATAGTCTAAAAATAGAACTGAGTGAACTACACTTGAACATCACTTTTCAACATACTCCCCCTTGATGCTGAGCGGGCTCACAATTTGATCTTTGAGTGTTAAAAACTGATTTGTTGGAACTAATTTCATGAAGATATATGCCTATTGCTCTTTAGTGTTGATGTATTTCAATTCTAGTACCTTCATCTACACTAAATATCAGATAAAATGATGCTTTAAATCAAAATATTTTGTCCTACTGTGATGGACTGGATTCTTGGCTAATTTAATAGCACTAATATTATCACAAAAAATAACTATGGGCTGAACTTGATTCTCTCCAATTTCTTCAAGAAGTTTTATAAGCCATAATGCTTGTGTCCCTACTGAAGTGACCACAACACACTCTGCTTCTATAGAAGAAAGGGCAAGTATACTTTGCTTCTTTGAGCTCCAAGTAATCAAACAAGAACCAAAAGAAAAACAATAACCAGATGTTGACTTTTGGTCATCTAAACTACCTCCCCAATCAGAATCACTAAAACCAACAAGATTGATCCTTTTAGAAGTGTAGTAATGAATACCAAAATATAGAGTGCCTTTAACATACCTCAAAATTCTCTTGGCTGCCTTTATATGTATTTATGATGGGTCTATCATGTACCTTGAAATAAGTGAAATTGAATAAGCAATATCAGGTCTTGTGTGAGTTAGAAACATTAAAATTCTAACAATACTTCTATAGGAAATCTCATCAACTCTTTTAGCACCATAATTTCTACACAACACAACTCCATGAGCAACTAGAGTGGAGACTAGTTTACAATCAACCATATCAAATTTATTCAACATATCTTTATCATACTTTCTTTGACAAATGAAAATTTTATTCTCCCTTTGATAAACCTCCATTCCTAAAAAATATTTCATAAGGCTTAAATCTTTCATCTCAAATTCATTCATCACGAAAACTTTGAATTCATCCTTCATCATAGAACTGCTACCCATATACAACAAGTCATCAACATAAAAACTTACAATCAGAATATCATTACCTTCTTGTTTGTAGTAAAGGGTAGGTTCACTCTTACTTCTTTGAAAGCTATTCTCTTGAAAATATCCATCAATCCTAGCACACCATGCTCTTGGTGCTTGTTTGAGGCCATACAAAGCCTTCTTTAACTTGTAGACATGATTTTATTTTCCTTGCACTTCAAAACATTGTGGTTGTTCCACATATAATTCTTCTTCTAAGTACCCATTCAAGAAGGCACTTTTCAAATCCATATGATGGATGATCCAATTCTTTTGAGCTACTAATGAAATCGGCATTCTAATGGTCTCTTGTCTTACTACTATTGCAAATGTCTCTTCTTAATCAATGCCATACTTTTGTGTGAAGCCTTTAGCAACTAATCTCGCCTTATGGCTTTCAACACTTCCATCATTGTTACACTTAATCTTGTAGACCCATTTGGTGCCAATCTTTTTTTTGTCATGTGGAAGCTTTATAAGCTCCCAAGTGTCATTCCTATTAATAGAATCCATCTCTTCTTGCATTTCTTGCATCCAAACCTCATTAGTGTATGCATCTTCAAAACATGATGGTTCAAAATCATCCTTGGTAAGTAAAGCAAAATTC
Organism: Torreya grandis; assembly: GCA_037957365.1. Classification (NCBI taxonomy): domain Eukaryota; kingdom Viridiplantae; phylum Streptophyta; class Pinopsida; order Cupressales; family Taxaceae; genus Torreya; species Torreya grandis. Next base: position 879,156 of record JARHVA010006425.1, read on the forward strand.
ATTGTCTCACCTCTTGGATTTTCTTCATGTTCTTGATTTGAACTCCTTTGATAAATGTCACTCAATATTCTTACCTTCCTTGTAGAACTAGGACTTGAATTTGGACATACACTTGGAATTGAACAACTAGATGAGGGGTTACTTGGTGGATTTGTAGCACTTGGAATAGAAATATTAGTGGGATACCCATGATAAATATCATCCATAATAACTTCATTTAAAATAGATTTTGACTTCTCCATATAGCCTTTTTGATTACCATAAACTCTCCCTTCATCAAAAATCACATCTCTTGACACAATAAGCTTATTAGTGAGAGGATTATATAACCTGTAAGCCTTACATTCCTCACTATATCCAACAAAAATACATGACTCACTTTTGGGATCTAAATTTTTCTCTTTTGTTCTGGAACATGAACATAGGCTAAGCAACCAAAACCTTTGAAATAATTAACATTTGGCTTTTTCTCATACCAGGCTTCATATGGAGTCATCCTGTCAAGTGCACTGGTGGGACTCCGATTGAGAATATATACTACTATAGCAACTACATCTTCCCAAAAAGAATTACTTAATCCCTTTATTTGTATCATTCTTCGTGTCATATCCACCACTATACGATTCTTCCTTTTAGCTACACCATTTTGTTGAGGTGTGTATACAGTGGTGAGTTGTCTTCTAATGCCATGCATATCACAATAACCTTGGAAGGATTTTGAACAAAATTCTCCTCCATGATCAGTCCTTAAGCATTTGATTTTTCACCATTTTTGATTTTATACAAGGGCTCTAAACCTCTTGAATGTCTCAAGAGCTTCACCTTTGGTCTTCAAAAAATAAACCCAACACTGTCGTGAGTAATCATCAATAAAAGTAATGAAATATGATGACTTATCCAAATTCTTTGTCTGCATAGGACCACAAATGTCTAAATGAACTAAATGGAGTGGATAATTGGCCCTCCATGCATTTCCTTTTGGAAATTTATCTCTTGCATGCTTTCCTTTAGCATATCCTTCAGAAACTTCCTTGTGCTCTTCAACCTTAGATAAACCAGAAACTAATGCTTATGATGTTAGAATCTTCAAACTATGAAAATTTAAATGCCCATACCTAAGATTCCACAACCAACTTGTACCTTCATATGCCATATTGACATGGTTCTTGTTATTATAACCAAACTTCAATGAAAACATCCTATTCTTTGTCATAGGCACAACTGTTACCACCCTATTTCCTTGATTCTTATCATAAATTATACATTGTCGATTTTCAAATACAACTTTATATTTCTTCCTAAATAATTGTCCAACACTCAACAAATTATGCTTTAAATTTGGAGTGTAATAAATGTCTTTAACACTCTTCATACCTTCTTTTGTATGGACTTCCATAGCTCCTTTTGCAGCAACCTCTAATGATTTGTCATCACCAAGTTTGATCTTGGATTTAAAACTTTTATCCATTATAGAAAAACGTTTTTCATTCCCTAACATGTGGTTAGAACATCCCGAATCTAAATACCAAACATCTTTAGGAATATTTTCAGCTTTGTCATAAGATAAAAATAAATTATCTAGAGGATTCTCATCACCTTCTTGAGCATAATGAACACTTTTACCATTATTACCTTCTTTTAATCTACACTCATAATTAAAGTGGCCATACATATTACAATGATAACATTGGATATTTATTTTATCAAATCGGCCTCAACCTCTTCCTCTAAAACCACCTCTTCCTCAAAAACCACCTCTTTCTCTATTTCCTCTTGACTAATTCTGATTTTAACCTCTACATTGGCCTTTATTACTTTTGATGCTACCATTAGCATCTTCATTCTTTGTGATTTGTAATTTGGAGGAAAAAGCTTTCTCAACACTTTCTCTAAATGAATCTCTCAATCTTTCTTCATGAGACATCAAAGATCCGACTAGATGATCAAATTGAAGGGTAGACAAATTCTTGCTTTCTTCTATGACTATGGCAACATGGTTCCACCTTGGTGTGAGAGTCTTCAACACTTTTTTTATCACAACCTCATTGTTCACAATTTCACCAAGTGTAGCCATCTTATTGGCCACATCTTTTACTCTGACACAATAGGTACTCACACTTTCAGCTTCTTGCATCTTTAAATTCTTGAATTCTCTCTTTAATGTATGTAACTTGACAACTTTGACTTGATCACTACCTTGGCAAGCTTCTTTTAGAGTATTCCAAACATCCTCTATTGTCTTTGCTCCTGCAATTCATGGAAATAGGCTCTTATCTAGAGCTATTTGAATATGAAATAAGGCTTGAGCATTCTTCTTCTTATCCTCCTTCTTAGTTGTTTTATCATTTGCTATGAGGGCATTCCAATCAACTGGCTCTGCATAACCTGATTCAATAATCTCCCATAAATCTTTTCCTATAAAAAAAGTCATCATTTTGATATACCAATAATCATACTCATTTCCATCAAATTCTAGAATGGGCAAGGAGTTAGAATTTGACATGATAAATATTTTGGCAAAATTCCAACTACTAAATCTTTAACCCAAAATAAAAAATACCTACTCTGATACCAAACGTAAATTTTTTAAATAAAATTAAATCATTGCCAAATATATGCAATATTCAGAATATAGAAGAGATAAGAGTTGCAAAAATAAAAAATACTTCAAAAAATTGGAATCATTCTCCTTCTTCTTGAAAATAAAGATCAATTACAATGTATCAATAGAATTGCATGTGAACATGCTTTTCAAATTATTGAATAAAATATTTTATATTTATCTAAATAATAATTTGCATGTAATAGCAACTAAAACTAACTCTAGCCTTTCTAAGGCTTTATTTTTTCTAAAAAATATATTAACTAAAAATTAACTAACTATCTAAATTTAGCTCCACAAAAAACTATTCATGGAAACTAAATTTACACTAATAGTCTAAAAATAGAACTGATTGAACTGCACTTCAGCATCACTTTTCAACATGCAACCTCATTTTACTTATTGCATCTTTTAAAAAATTTATGCACTAAATCAAACTGACATGATTTCCATCCAAGCGTAGCTTCAATAGTTACGAAGTCATGGCTGAGGAATATGAGGAATATCTAAGCATATTTTTTCCCACATTCTTCACAACGAGTGAGGATATTGGAGGATGTATGAGTCTCCATTGGAGAGGTGAGAGCAGCAAAACTCAATTTTCTATTTTCATAAAATTGCTATCATTTATTGTAAAAATGGAGGAAAATTGTTAGTATAGTCATATTCATTGGAGTCCACCAACCTACTTTCATTTTCTTTAATATTCTGGAGTCTCTAGTCTCGATGGTATTTTTTGCATTGATGTTTTTTTTAGTACATTGAAGACTTTACTCCTGTGACAATTTTGAGGACAACATTCTTATGGCATGTTTTTAGAATTTTTTTTAGATAATATTATATTTTATGAATCTACATATGATTTTAATAGAAAGGGATCAACAAGAAAAATGACAGGAGTTGGATTCTTTATGAATGCCTCATGGAGATAGTTTACTATTTCAGTGAGTAGTACAGTGTGACATGCTTAAATTTGTTATTTATTTTTAGGATGCATCCTCATTTTCCTTAATTCTTCTTCTTTTAAATTTTCAAGAATTTAGAAGCCAAGCAATGTCATCCAAGCTGAAATAAGAAGCAATTTTGATATTTCTACATTCAGTTCCAACGTGAAAACTTCATTGGGGCAAAGTAATAATCCCTTGCCTTCTCAACATGGTCATGAAAACACTATACGGAGCAATTCTTTACATGCAAAATGAGGGAATTCATTTGTGTAGTAAGATTGATTAGAGTGCAACTATACTGATTTGATTTTGCTTTAAAGTTTTCAAGTAGAGTGTTGTCTCTTATAGATTAGTTTATGAGTAGATTAATTTTGGAGTAGATTAATAGCCCGAATGATTTGATGTTTTATCTAGAACTATTTCACAATCAATCTCAACACATTATCAATTTGCCATCTCTTGTTAACTTTCATTATTTTAATTCAAGCACCAATCCACAAAAATTACTATTTCACCCACAACAACAATTTGTTTGTATACCGTCTCACCGACATTTTAATTTCATGGTAGTTCTCAGAAATTTCATCAATTGGATCGCCACCTATCAATAGTTTGAATTTCTTGAAGGCATACACTAATACTTTAGAATCAACATCAACACAATGTCAATTTGAAGTCTCCTGTTAGTTTTCATGATGTCTCCAGGGTTGATTAATATAGAATCTAAAACTAAACCTTATCCCTAAACCAGAGGGTTATGAAAGATAATAGCAAGAAAAATAATTAACTCAGGAAAAAAAGAGAGGGAGAGCACAACATACAATTCTATTTTTGTAGGCTACCAAACTATTTTCATTTTATTTGTGCTTATACAAAAATAATAATTACATTAAAATTACATTAAAGAACATATTGCTGAGTCTAAAAATAGTTTAAAACATGCATGCATTATTTGCTATCCAAAAAAGCTAACATCTCCGTAAAATACAAAGACTAAGTAAAGTTAAACTGAAACTTAAACTAGTTGTGTAAGTCATGCATGGAGGAGAAATCACATGCATCATGGGAAAAATGGATGATCCAACATCATTTATCAACATACTCCTCCTTGATGGTGAGAGGGCTCACAATCTGATCTCTGAGTGTCAAAAATTGATCTGTTGCAATTCCCTTAGTGAAAATGTCTATCAACTATTCTTTAGTGTTGATGTATTTCAATTATACTACCTTCTTCTACACTAAATATCAGATAAAATGATGTTAACAATCAAAATATTTTTTCCTATTGTGATGGACTACATTCATGGCCAATTTTATCACACTAATGTTGTTACAAAAAATCATTGTGGGTTGGATTTGTGTTGAAAAGTGATGTTGAAGAGAACTTCTAGTTCCACCATGTCTTCACTTCAAGTTACACCTTGGCTTCAAAATTTACATTCACGATGCATAGCAATGTTGTTTTTCATTACCACAATGCTCAGGTTTATTTTTAAACTATTAGTTTAGATTTAGTTTGTTTTAGTTTTGCTTAGTTTTGTAGTTGTGCACATAATACATGTAATGGATAAACTGTTGTTTTTCCTTAGTCTTCAAGGTGTTTACTTGATGCAGTGATCTATTCGTATACGCTACAACTCTATTTATTTACATGAAGAATTGTCTTTTGCAAGCCTTAATAAATAGTTTTGTAACTGTTATTCAATCTAAGAAATAATATGAGCTTTCAATTTTGAGGTGTTCACTAGATTGATCAATGAGTGCACTATGACTTTTTAAAAGTCTGTAAGAATAACTATTTGTTTTTGTATTTATTGTTTCTGCTATTACGATTATTTAAATTCAATCAGTTGGTTAAGGGAATAGAGTTATTTTAAAATATACATTTTGTACCAGAGTAGGTATTTTCTTTTAGGTTAAAAATTTAGTGGTTGAAATTTCACCAAAAATTTGTCTTCTCGAATTCTAACTCCTTTCCCATTCTAGAATTTGATGGAAATGAGTATAATTTTTGGTCCATCAAAATCATGACCTTTTCGATAAGAAAATAATTGTGAAAGATTGTTAAATCAAGTTATGCAGAGTGAGATAATTGGAATGCCCTCAAAGCCAATGATAAAATAGCTAAGAAGGAGGTGAAGAAGAAGAATGATCAATCCTTATTTCATATTCAAATAACTCTAGATAAGAGATTATTTCTAAGAATTGTAGGAGAAATGAAAATTGAGGATGCTTGTAAGACTCTAAAAGATGTTGACCAAGGTAGTGATCAAGTCAAAGTGGTCAAGTTACAAGCACTGAAAAGAGAATTCAAAAATTTGAAGATGCAAGATGCTGAAAGTGTGAGTACCTATTGTATTAGAGTAAAGGATGTGGTCAAAAATATGGTTACACTTGGTGAAATTATGAAAAATGAGGTTATGATCAAAAATATGTTGAGGACTCTCACACCAAGGTAGAACCATGTCGCCATAATCCTACAAGAAAGCAAGAATTTGGATACCTTTCAATTTGATCACCTTGTTAGATCTTTGATGTCTCATGAAGAAAGATCGAGTGTTTCATTTTGAGATAGTGACGAGAAATTTTTTTCCTCTAATCTAAAAATCACAAAGAATGAAGATGCCAACAGTAGTACCAAAATAAATAAAGACCAATGTAGAGGTCAAAATAAGATTTACTCAAGAGGAAATAGAGGAAGAGGTGGTTCACGAGGAAAAGGTGGTTTCAGAGGAAGAGGTAGAGACTAATTTGATAAAATAAAAGTTCAATGTTACCATTGTAACAAGTATGGCCACTTCGAAAGGGATTTCAGATTAAAAGAAGGTAAAAGTGTTTATTATGCTCAAGAAGGTGATGACAACCCTCTAGAGCATTTATATTTATCCTATACAAAAGTTGAAAGTAATAGTAAAGATGTTTGGTATTTAGATTCTAGATGTTCTAACCATATGTCAGGAAATGGGAAGTTATTTTTCAATAATGGATAAAAGTTTCAAATCCAAGATCTAACTTGGTGATGACAAATCATATGATGTTCCCATAAAATGAGCTATGGAAGTCCAAACAAAAAAATGTATGAAGAGTGTTAAAGACACTTATTACACTCCATAATTAAAGTATAATTTTTTTAGTGTTAGATAATTATGTAAGAGGAATTATAAATTTGTATTTTAAAATCATCAATGTATAATTCATGATAAGAATCAAGGTAATAGAGTGGTTATAGTTATGCCTATGAAAAATAATAGGATGTTCCCATTGAAGTTTGATGAACATAACAACCTTGCCAATATGGCATATGAGGATACAAGGTGGTTGTGGCATCTCAGGTATGGGCATTTAAATTTTCATAGTTTGAAGATACTAACATCACATGCATTAGTTTTTTGTTTGCCTAAGGTTGAAGAGCACAAGCAAATTTGTGAAGGTTGTGGTAAATAAAATCATGCAAGGGATAAATTTTCAAAGGGAAATGCATAGAGGGCCCATTGTCCACTTCATCTTATTCACTCTGTCCTATGGAAACAAAGAGTTTGGGTAAGTCATCATATTTGATCACTTCTATTGATGATTAATCACAGAAGTTTTGGGTTATTTTTTTTAAGACCAAGGGTGAAGAAATTGATACATTCAAGAGGTTTAAATCTATTGTGAAAAATGAAAAAGGGTACAAAATCATATGCTTAAGGACTGATCATGGAGGATAATTTTGTTCAAAAGCCTTTCAAGATTATTTTGATATGCATGGCATCAAAAGATAACTCACCGTTGCGTACACACCTCAAAAAAATGGTGTAGCTAAAATGAAGAATTGTACAGTGGTGCAAATGGCACAGAGTATGCTACAAAGAAAGGGATTAAACACTTCTTTTTAGGGAGATGTAGTTGCTACAATAGTATATATTATCAATCAGAGTCCCACTAATTCACTTGGCAGGATGACTGAAGCCTTGTATGATAAAAATACAAATGTTAATCATTTCAAAAAAATTGTTAGTTTAGCTTTTGTTCATGTCCTTGATCAAAAGAGATAAACTCTAGATGCCAAAAGTTATTCATGTCTTTTCATTGGATATAGTGAGGAAAGTAAGGATTATAGGTTATATAATCCTCTCACTAATAGGCTTATTATGTTAAGAAATGGGATTTATGATGAAGGGTGAGTTTATGGTCATCAAAAAGGCCACATGGGGAACTCAAAATCTATTTTAAATGATGTTATTATTGATGATATTGATCATGAGTATCCCATTAATATTTTTGTTTCAATTTCTACGAATCACCTAGTATCTCCTCATCTAGTTGTTCAATTCTAAGTGAAACTATAGATTCAGGTCCTAGTTATACAAGGAAGGTAAGAATATTGAGTGACATCTATCAAAGGAGTAAAAATCAAGCACATGAAGAAAATCCAAGAGGTGAGACACTGAATTTTGCTTTACTTACCAAGGCTGATTTTGAACCACCGTGTTTTGAAGATGCTTGTACTAATGAGGTTTGGATGAAATAAATGTAATAAGAGATATATTCTATTCACACTTTGGATCTTACAAATATTATACATGACAATAGGAATATTGGCACCAAATGGGTCTACACGACTAAGTAGAACAATGATGGAAGTGTTGAAAGGCATAGGACAAGATTAGTTACTAAAGTCTTCAAATAGAAGTATGGCATTGATTATGAAGAGACATTTACACTAGTAGCAAGAGAAGAGACCATTATAATGATGATATCATTAGTAGTTAAAAATAATTGGAGCATCCATCATATAGATGTAAAAATTTCCTTATTGAATGGGTAATTTGAATCAAAAGTATATGTGGAGCAGATACAAGGTTTTGAAGTGCAAGGAAAAGAAAATCATGTCTACAAGTTGAATAATGCTTTGTATGGCCTCAAAAAAACACCAAGAGGATGGTATGCTAGGATTGACAGATATTTTTAGAAAAAAGACTTTCCAAGAAGTAAGAGTGAGCCTACCCTTTAGTACAAACAAGAAGGTAATGATATTCTTATTGGAAGTGTGTATGTTGATGAATTGTATATGGGTAGCATTTCTAAGATGAAGGATGAAATCAAAGTTGCTATGATGAATGAATTTGAGATTCAAGATTTAGATCTCATGAAATGTTTTCTAGGAATGGAGGTTTATCAAAATGAGAATGAAATTTTCAATTTTCAAACAATGTATGCCAAATATATGTTCAAGAAATTTGATATGGTTGATTGTAAACTTGTCTGCAGTCTAATTTCTCATGAAGTTGTGTAGAGATGATGGTGATGAAATAGTTGATGAGATAATTTATAAGATCATTGTTCAAAGTTTGATATTGTTTATTCAGTTTCACTTGTTTCAAGGTACATGATATAGCCATCTAAAATACATATGAAGGTAGTTAAGATAATTTTGAGGTATGTGAGAGGCACTCTAGATTTTTTTATTTATTGCTACACTTCTAAAAGGTTAAATCTTGTTGGTTTTAGTGATTCTGATTGGAGAGGTAGTTTGGATGACTGAAAGTTTTTTTTTCTTTTGGTTTTGGTTTGATTACTTAGAGCTCAAAGAAGCAAAGTGTATTTACCATTTATTCTACAGAAGTAGAGTATGTTACACTCATTTCAATAGGGACACAAGAATTATGGATTAGAAAATTTCTTTAAAAAATTATAAAACTTTCAAATAATAAAGGGAAACTATACTTTTCTTCTTTGAGCTCCAAGTAATCAAACAAAAACCAAAAGAAAAATAATTCCCAGATGTAGAATTTCGATCACCCATACTACCTCCCCAATAAAAATAACTAAAACCAACAATAATGAACCTTTAATAAGTGTAGTAATGAATACCAAAATCTAGAGTACCTCCCACATACCTCAAAAAATCTCTTGGCTACCTTCATATGTATTTTAGATGGTTCTGTCATGTACCTTGAAACAAGTGAAATTGAATAATCAATATAAGGTCTTATGTGATTTAAAAACATTAAAATTCCAACAATACTCCTATAAGATGTCTCATCAACTATTTCAACACCATCATCTCTACAAAACACAACTCCATGAGCAACTGGAGTGGAGACCAGTTTACATTCAACCATATCAAATTTCTTCAACATATCTTTTGCATACTTTGTTTGAAAAATGAAAATTTCATCCACTTCAATAAACCTCCATTCCTAAAAATTCTTTCATGAGACCTAAATCTTACATCTCAAATTCATTCATGATAACAACTTTGAATTCATCCTTCATCTTAGAACTGCTATCTAGATTCTAATTGTTTCCTACCATAATTTTATGTGAAGCCTGTAACAACCAATCTTGCTTTATGCCTCTCAACACTTCTATACTATTATACTTAGTCTTGTACACCCATTTGGTGCCAATATTCTTCTTTTTATGTGAAATATTTGTAAGTTCCCAAGTGTCATTGCATTCCTATGAATAGAATCCACCTCTTCTTTCATTACTTACATCCAAACCTCATTAGTACATGTATCTTCACAACATGATGGTTTGAAATCAGCCTTGGTAAGTAAATTAAAATTCATTGTCTCACATCTTGTATTTTCTTCATGTACTTGATTTGTACTCCTTTGATAGATTCCACTCAATCTTCTTACCTTCCTTGTAGAACTAGGACTTGAATCTAGACTTACACTTAGAATTGAACAACTAGATGAGGTGATACTTGGTGGATTTGTAGCACTTATAATAAAAATATTAGTGGGGTGCTTATGATCAATAAGAACATCATTTATAATAGATTTTGACGTCTCCATATGGCCTTTTTTATCACCATAAGCTCCCATTTCATCAAAAATCACATCTCTTGATGCAATATGCCTATTAGTGAGAGGATTATATAACTTGTAAGCCTTATTTTCCTCACTATATCCAACAAAAATACATGACTCACTTTTGGGATATAAATTTTGTCTCTTTTTATCATGAGCATGAACACAGTCTAAACAATCAAATTTTTTGAAATGATTAACATTTCAATTTTTTTCGTACCAAGATTTATATAGAGTCATGATGTCAAGTGCACTAGTGAGACTGTGATTGAGAATATATAATAATGTAACAATTCCATCTCCCTAAAAATAATTGCTTCATCCCTTTATTTTTAGCATACTTTGTGTTATCTCCAACACTATACGATTATTCCTTTTAGCTACACCATTTTATTGAGGTTATAGGTAGTGTTGATCTATCTTTTGATGCCATGCATATCATAATAACCTTGAAAGACTTTTGAACAAAATTTCCCTCCATGATCAGTCCTTAATCATTTGATTTTCCACCCTTTTTCATTTCCCACAAGGGCTTTAAACATCTTAAATGTATTAAGGGCTTCACCCTTGGTCTTTAAAAAATAAACACACCACTTTTGTAAGTAATCATCAATAAAAATGATAAACTATGATGACTTACACAAATTCTTTGTTTGCATTGGACCAAAAATATCTGAGTGAACAAGATGAATTGGATGATGGGTACTACATGCATTTCCCTTGGAAAATTTCTACCTTGCATGCTTTTCTTTAGGGCAACCTTCAAAAATATCCTTGTATTCTTCAACATTAGGCAAACTAGAAACTAATGCATTTAATGTTAGATTCTTCAAAGTATGAAAATTTAAATGCCTATACCTGAGATGCCACAACCAATTTTTATCTTCATATGCCATATTAGCAATGTTGTTGTTATGTTCACCAAACTTCAATGGGAATATCCTATTCTTTGTCATAGGTACAACTGTAACCACTCTATTGCCCTGATTCTTATCATAAATTATACATTGCTGATTTTCGAATACAACTTTATAATTCTTCTCACACAATTACCCAACACTCAATAGATTATGTTTTAAATTTAGAGTGTAATAAATCTCTTTAACACTCTTCATACCTTCTTTTGTATGGACTTCCATAGCTTGTTTTACAACAACCTCTAATGATTTGTCATCACCAAGCTAGATCTTGAATTTGAAAATTTTATCTATTGTTTAAAATAACTTATCATAACCTAACATATGATTAGAGCATCCAGAATCTAAATAGCAAACATTTTTACTATTATTTTCAGCTTTGACAAAGGATAAAAATAAATGATGTAGAGGATTCGAATCACCTTCTTAAGCATAAGGAACACTTTTACGTGCTTTTAAGTTGCTATCCCTTTCAAAGTGGTCATACCTATTAGAATGCTAACATTAGACATTTATTTTATCAAATTGGCATCTACCTCTTGCTCTGAAGCCACGCCTTCCATGTAAATCACTTTTGCCTCTATTTCCTCTTGAGTAATTGTAATTTTGACCTCTACCTTGGCCTTGATTTCTTTTGGTGCTACTATTGGCATCTTCATTATTTGTGATTTGTACATTGAAGGAAAGAGATTTCTCATCATTGTCTCCAAATGAATCTCTCAATCTTTCTTCATGTGATATCAAACATCCTACTAGGTGGTCAAATTAAAGGGTAGATAATTCTTGCATTCTTCTATGATTATGGAAACATGGTTCCATCTTGGTATGAGTGTCCTCAGCATATTTTTTTATCACAACCTCATTTTTCATAATTTCACCAAGTGTAATCATCTTATTGACCACATATTTTACTCTGACACAATAGGTACTCACACTTTTAGCGTCTTACATCTTCAAATTCTCAAATTCTCTCTACACTTTTTGTAACTTGACAACTTTGACTTGATCACTACCTTGGTAAGATTCTTTTAGAGTCTTCCAAGTATCCTTAACAGTCTTTTCTCCTGAAATTCTTAGAAATAGGATCTTATGTAGATCTAATTCAATATGAAATAAGGCTTGAGCATTCTTCTTCTTAGGATCCTTCTTAGCTATTTTATCATTAGCATTGAGGACATTCCAATCAGATAGCTCTGCATAACCTGATTCAACAATCTCCAAAAAATATTTTTGTATCAAAAAGGTCATCATTTCGATGCACCAATAATCATAATCATTTCCATCAAATTCTGGAAAGGACAAGGAATTACAATACAACATAATAAACTTTTGACAAAATTCCAAACATTAAATCTTTAACCCGAAAGAAAATCCCTGCTCTGGTACCAAATATAGAATCTTAAACTAAACATTATTCCTAAACTAGTGGGTTATAAAACATAACCACATGAAAAATAATTAACTCAAAAAAAATAGAAATAAATCACATCATATAATTCTATTTTTGTAGGCTATTAAATTGTTTTCATTTTATTCATGCTTATATATTAAAAGAATACATTAAAGAACATATCTCTGAGTCTAAAAATAGTTTTAAACATGAATTCATTACTCGCTATCCAAGAAAGCTGGGAGCTCCATAAAAAAACAAAGACTAACTAATGTTAAACTGAAACTTAAACTAGCTATCTAAGTTGCGCATGGAGGAGAAGTCACATGCAGCATGGGGATAGTGGATGATCCAGCATTAGTTATCAACATGATTCACAACAATTTCAACAACAACTTGATCCTTATTTGAGGCTTAATGAAAAAATATTTTTTAGGATTTCCAACTTCCACATGAATGTCATATAGGTTGATATGTTATACACCCAGTCATTTGAGACCCAAGCAATAGTCACTGCTCTTTCAAAAACAAAAAATGCCCTGTTTCACACAAACAAAAAATATAAAATATAAGCTATAAGAATATAATGCCATTGATTGTGTTTCCCAATATAAGATCAAGAAGATACATATATTCCACTTATAATAGATCTATCTCATTTCATCCACAAACTAGAAAGAAATATAGAAGTGGTCAATGGAATATTTATGTTGTTCTTGAGAGGAGGAATCATAGAAATACTTGGGATTAGAATTTTGTATTCTTTCAAATTGTTAGAATAGGATAAATAAGAGTAAATTTATAATTTATTTTGATGGTTTACCTCCAACTCCACTTTATATTGTTTCCAGATATCCATTCAGAGATAAACAAAAAGTGAATTAGAAAATTTGAAACGCTGGGAATCTCATTAAGATGTTTCAACAGATTCACGTCCAAGTGTAAGAGATGTCAGGAGAGTCACAAGCTATGTACGAAGAAAGATATGATGAACAAAGTGTCCAATATAATTTTATTGTTGGAATAAGTTAAGATTGTAAATAAATAGAAAGTTCTCAATGCAAAACCAAGAAATTGAAGTCTAATATAGAGCATATATAAATATGGAACAAGTGGACAAGAGTAATTTTAGCTTGAATCCATCTACTTATATAAATATATAGTGGTGTAAATGTTTGTATCTTTTTATTTTTCTCCTTTTCCATACTAGATGATCCATAATGGTATTTTGTACATTGTATAGCAGATCCTTCTCTTGATATCTAGGAGTAGTTTGGATAACGAAGTTCTATCAGAGAAAATTGAGAGCCTTAAGTAGAAAATGTAGGATAGTTATAAAATAGCTTGATAAGGAGATTTTATATGCACAATTAAATGGTACTTCAATAAGGAACTAAGTCATCTAATGTGATTCCTTAATCTTTTGGTGGCTAAATGTTTTTTATTTGGAAAGGTATGATCTAAATTTACATCGTTAGTTATTAAGAAGATAAGATATTTAATTATGGCACTAATAACACTTTTTCATAGTTGATCCCCTTAAAAATTTCAATTATTTAAGTGGATCAGATAAGTGGATAAGGGTTTATTATAATAGAGTTAAGTATTGTATTATTGAAACACCTAAAATGAGAAGACATTAGTAAATTTCTCTTCAAAAATTACTTTCGTAGAAGGTTATGAATACAGGGTTGTAGATGCGTAACCACATTGTTAATTACATAAATAAACCCCACCTTAATTGAAGTCTACATGACTTAATCTTCTCTTTCATCCCAGATCATCAAATCAAATTGTCTTGACTTGATTTCAATTTGAGCATAGCTTCAATAGTTGCGATGCCATGGCTGAGGAATATCAATGCAGATCATGTTCCTAGATCTTCACAACTATTGAGGATCTAAAATAGTTGTGATGCCATGGGACATATCAGTCATCATTATAGAGGTGAGGTCACCAAAACTCAATTTTCTATTTTCATAAAATTGGTATCATGTATAGTGCAAAACTCTAGATGTAAAAGGAGGAAAATCGTTAGGGCAGCCTGATTCATTTTAGGTCACCTACCTATTATCATTTTCTTTAACATTTTGGAGTCTTTAGTCCTGATGGTATTGTTTTTTTTTGAAGTTTGTTAGAAACTAAAGATGAAAAACAGATAATTTCTCCACTTTAGTCTAACAGCTTGTTCCACCTCCCTCCTTTTGTCATGCATAGCTGTTAACTATCAGTTAGTTAACAAACAGTTAGTGAAACTGTTAGAGAAACAGTTTAGTCTCAGTTAGCATGTTGAAGACTGGAGTTAATTTTCATTAGTTATGTAGCTTATTTTTAGTTATTTTTGCCAAGAAAATTTATTTATAGATGCCTTGGGCGTAGCATTGTAAGTCAAGAAAAAGGAAGCTCAATAAAATCTTATTTTCAAGAAATTACAGTAGCAATCTATTTGTTTTCTTATTTTCTTGAGTTTATGCTCTATTTTTATGTATCAAACTTGTATCAGAGCCAAGGGAAACCATGATAGGAGAAGCGCCATTAGTTTGGAGTGTAGCAAAAAAAAGAAGTAGAAGGCGCTAACTTGGTAAATAATTACATAGGTTAAAGGAGCACACAGTCAGTCTAGAGTTAGGTGAAGCACCAAGTTGGATGCAGCAGTCAACTGTGGTTGACAGCAAGCAAGCAACCAGCAAGGAGCACCAAAAAGAGGTGAAAGGAGGTCGTAGCAAATAAGAAGTGCAGCCCAGCAAGAAGGCAGTCTAAGGTGAAGTGCAGTCAATGCGCAGGAAGAGCCTAGTCGATGCGCGCAATAGAAGAAAATGGAGCAGACCATGGGAAAAGCATGCAGGGTAGAGCTAGTGCCATAGGTGCAGTAGAAGTGCGTGAAAAAAAAGAAGATCATGAAATTTAAGAAAATCAATAAAAATTATTGTTTTTAGCATTGTTATAGTGATTTGTTGAAGTCTATTCTTATTTTTTTGTTCTTTATGCTTTGTTTTATCTCATAAATTGGTATCAGAGCTAGGTCAAAGATCAATCAGATCATGAGAAAGGAGTGGCACACTTAGTGGAGAAGAGCTATCAATTTGGACACAATAGAAGCATGCTTTTTAGTCAATGCATAGTAGAATCATTTGGTTAGAAGAAGCGCAACTGTTCAAGGGAGAAGCACATATTTGGGAGCGCACACAGTAGAAGTGAATTTTGGAGATGCACACATGTTAGTAGTAGTCACTAGTTTGAAACAACTATATATCAACCAAGGCAACTGGGCATGTGCATGGATACCTCCCCATGAAGTTTCAAATAGGCCTACCATGCCTTACTAGTTCACAAGTTTGGTATTTTAGATAGGTATAAATTGGCTTCACATATTTGTTGGCTACATGAATGTTTTGGTGAAAATAGTGGGCTTACAACTTAATTAAAAAAAAGGAGAATTAAAAAAAAAAAAAAAAAAAAGTCAGATCATGGAAGAAGCACAACAAAGAAGTGCGCTTCAATCCTCCTTACAGCCGTTGTTGATTTAGTCACTTCAACATGAGACATGGCAATGAATAATAGTATTTCTCAGCCTCAAATTCCTCTTTTTAATGGTAAGAATTATGATTTTTGGGCAATTAAGATGAGAATTTTTTTTTCCCACAAGATGTTTGGGATTTGGTAGAGAGTGGTTTTGTAGAACCACATGATGAGGCTGCCCATCAGGGATTAACTCAAGCACAAAAAGAAGAGCTTAGAGAGAACAATAAAAAGGATGCAAAAGCTTTATTTCTAATCCAACAGGTATTGGATGAATCTATTTTTTCCAGAGTTACAGAAGCAACAAGATCTAGATCGGCATGGAAAATCTTGGAGACCACCTATAAAGGTAATACAAAGGTAAAAATTGCAAAATTGCAATCTCTTAAGAGAAGTTTTGAAAATTTGCAAATGAATGATTCAGATTCAATAGATCAGTTTATGGGTCAAGTGTTGAATATTGTGAATCAAATTAGATCTACTAGAGAAACAATCACAGATCAAAAGATCATAGAAAAAATACTCAAGAGTTTACCTAGTAAATTTGATGCAATTGATGTAGCTACTGAGGAAACCAAGGATTTGGAATAGTTATCTGTAGATGAATTAATAGGTTCATTGTTAACACATGAATCTAGAATGAATAAGAATAAGAATAATTATCTTGAGAATACTTTCAAGTCATAGGTATCATTTGGTAGAGGAAGAGGAAGAGGAAGGTCAAACTTCATAGGAAGAGGTAGAGAAAGAACTGGAAGGAACAATCTAGATCAAGGTGAAAATAGTAATCAAAAGTACAGCAATAGAGGATGTGGCAACAATCACTTCTAGCATAGTTCACAGAGGTTTCATAAATCTAATATTCAATGTTATTACTATAAAAAGTATGGACATTATGCAAGTGACTGCAGAAGAAAACAAGGATATGTGAACAAGCAGAATGCTAATTACATAGGTGAATCTAGTTCTAATCCAGGTGAATCCAGTTCTAATATTAGAAGCTTATTTCTCACTTGTCATGTTACTCAAGAAAAGGCTAGAGATATTTGGTTCTTAGATAGAAGATGCAGTAATCATATGATAGGGAATAAAGAATTTTTTGCTGGTCTTGATGATTCTGTAAAATTTGAAGTGAAATTAGGAAATGATATCAAAGTGGATGTAATGGGTAAAGGAGTAATAAATGTTTTGGAAAAAAATGGTAAAAGAAGGTTTGTACCTAATGTTTATTTTGTACATGGACTAAAGCATAATCTTATGAGTGTTGGATAGTTAGTATAGAAAGGTTATAGAGTATCATTTATGGATAATGTTTGCATAATATTGGACAAGTTTCCACGTGACAGGTTGATAGGAAAAGTGGAGATGACTAAGAATCAGATGTTCCCTCTTCGAATTTAGTGTATCTAAGGAGAAGAGGAAGCCCACTTCAAAACCATGAATCTAGACCAATGATGGCTATGGAACTTAAGGTATGGACATTTACATTTTGGAGATTTGAATTTGTTACAGAAGAAAAATATGGTGAAGGGATTACCACCAATAGAACAGCTAGGAAGTTCATGTGATAGCTGTATTCTGGCAAAATAGCATAGGGAGAGCTTTCCAGTAGGAGCCTCATATAGAGCAAAGGTAATATTGGAGCTAGTCCATAGTGATTTATGTGGACCAATGTAAATTCCATCACTTGGAGGTAGTACTTATTTTCTAACCTTCATTGATGACTTTAATAAAAAGACATGGATTTATTTTCTCAAAAATAAGTCTGAAGCCTTTGGAAAATTTAAAGAATTCAAGGCTATGGTTGAAAAGTAGAGTGCCTGTTACATCAATATACTTAAATTAGATAGAGGAGTTGAATATATGTCTAATGAATTTCAAGATTTTTTCAGATATCATAGCATTAAAAGGCAATTGACTACAAGGTACACACCACAGCAGAATGGTGTAGCAGAAAGAAAGAATAAAACAATCATGGAAATGGCTATAAGCATGTTGAAGGCCAAACACTTGTCAAATGAATATTGGGAAGAAGTAGTACCATGTGAAGTATATATTCTAAATATAAGCCCAACAAAGAGTGTTAGAGATCAAATTCCACAAGAAGCGTGGAGTGGTAAGAAATGTAGTGTACATCAGTTCAGACTTTTTAGTTGTGTTGCATATTCTCTTCTACCATCTAAATTGAGAAGAAAACTTGATGATAGAGGTGAGAAATGCATTTTTATTGGCTATAGTGAAGAATAAAAGGCTTATAAGTTGTATAACCCTATTTCAAAGCAAGTGATTATTAGCAAAGATGTTGAATTTAAGGAAGAAGAAGCACGGGATGGTAGCACCATCACAGTTGGAGCACCAATTCCATAGAATGAAGAAGAATATGAAGAACAAAATTTGCAAGGTGATCAATCCTCTCCACAAGCAGGAACAAGCACTCCAATAAGAACACCTAGGAGGTATGAACAAGGTGAATAATCTGGACATGCATTTCACCCTACTCAAAATTTACAAGTAAGTGATGAATCAGATCCAACTCTTGCCACTTTAAGATCAAGAATTAAAGGTAAGAAAATGAGAAACTTGAATGAAATTTATAATCAAGAAGAAGATAAATTAGATTTGGTTTCAAATTTTGCTCTTTTCACTCATGATCCTATGTATTATGAAGAATCAGTTAATGAGGAACATTGGATAAAAGCAATGGATGAAGAGATGAATGCCATTGAAAGAAATCACACATGGGATCTAAAAAATCTACTTGAAGGTAAGGATTGTATAAGATTCAAATGGGTTTATAAGACCACATTTAATGCAGATGGAAATGTTGAAAAGCACAAGGCAAGGTTAGTAGCAAAAGGTTTTGCACAAGAACATGGAATTGACTATAATGAAACATTTGCTCCAGTTGCTAGACTAGATACTCTTAGAATGGTTCTATCAATAGCTGCTCAAAATAATTGGTATGTATATCAAATAGATGTCAAATAAACTTTCTTGAATGGTTTCTTAGATGAAGAAGTGTATGTGAAATAGCCACCTGGTTATGAAGTGGAAGAACATGAAGAAAAAGTCTACAGATTGATGAAGGCCCTTTATGGTCTCAAGCAAGCACCAAGAGCATGGTATAGCAGGATTGATTCATACATGACAAACAATAGATTCAATAGAAGCAATAGTGAGCGTACTTTATACACAAAAATCAACAATAAAGGTTAGATTTTGATTGTGTGTTTGTATGATGATGATGATTTGATTTTCACTGGAAATTTTTCTATAGACACATTTAAATCAGAAATGAAGAAAGAATTTGAAATGACAAATTTAGGATTAATGAAGTATTTTTTGGGTAGAGAAGTTGTACAATCAGAAAAAGGATATTTATTTGTCAAACTAAATATGGAAAGGATGTGTTAAGGATATTTAAGATGCTAAATTGTAAACCAGCACCTACACCAATTGCTACAGGGACCAAAATTAGCAAAGAAGACCAAGGGTCTAATGTTAATTCTACAACATTCAAAAGACTAGTTGGCAGTTTGATGTATCTTATAGCTACAAGACCAGATATCATGTATGGGGTCAGTTCAATCTCTACATTCATGGAGTCACCAAAAGGCTCACATTGGTAAGTTGGAAAGAGGATATTGAGATATTTGGTAGGAACAATAGAATATGGAATTTTATATTCCACAACTAACGATTTTAGTTTGATTGGTTATACTCATAGTGATTTTGTAGCTAGCATTGATGATAGGAAGAGTACTTCTGGACATGCCTTTCTTTTAGGAATAGGTGTGGTCACATGGGAATCCAAAAAGCAACCTATAATGATACTTTCATCAGCGAAAGTAGAGTATGTAGCAGCCACATCAGCAGTATGTCAAGCAACATGGATGAGGATAATATTGATAGATTTATTACAAGCATAGAAGGAGTCAACACCAATATTTTTTGACAACAAATCAGCAATCGCAGTATCAAAAAATAATGTTTTTCACAAGAGGAGCAAGCACATTGATACAAGATTTCACTTTATCAGAGAGCTAGTAAAAAATGGAGAAATCCATCTAGAATTCTATAGATCTGAAGATTAATTGGTAGATGTATTCACAAAGGCATTAGCAAAGGAGACATTTGATTATTTAAGACAAAATTTAGGGATTGTAAATGCTGAAGTTGTTAGTGGTAGAAATTAACGGGGATTGTTAGAAACTGAAGATGAAAAAGAGATAATTTCTCCACTTCAGTCTAACTACTTGTTCCACCTCCCTCCTTTTGTCATGCACAACAGTTAACGATCAGTTAGTTAACTAATAGTTAGTTACTATTAGAGAAGCAATTTAGTCTCAGTTAGCATGTTAAAGACTGGAGTTAATTTTAGTTAGTTATGCAATTTATTTTTGGTTATTTTTGCTAAGAAAATCTATTTATAGATGCCTTGGGTGCATCATTGTAAGGCAAGAAAAAGGAAGATCAATAAAATATTATTTTCAAGAAATTGCAGTAGCAATCTATTTGTTTTCTTGTTTTCTTGTGTTTATGCTCTATTTTTATCTATCAAAGTTATTAAGTACAACAAACCTGTGATGATTTTGAGGATGAAATTCTTATGGCAGTTATCTAATTTTTCTTGCTATAAGGAGTTGTTAGCAGATTTTTTCAGATAATATTATATTTTATGGAATCTGCAAATGATTTTATCAAAAAGAAAATAGGAATCAGAATGACAGTTGTTGGATTTTATGAGAATGCCACATGGAGGCAATATACCGTTTAGGTGAATAATACAGTGTGACATGCTTTAAGTTTGGTTTTTTATTTTTTAATATGTAACCTCATTGTCTTTATTTCTACTTTTAAATTTGCTACGAATTGAGGAGCCGAACAGTGTCAACCCAGCTAAAAAAAGTGGTGACCTTGCTTTTTCTACATTCAATTCCAACCTACAAACTCCTTTGGGACAAAGTATTCCCTTTCTTTCCCAATATCATCATGGAAATACCATAGGGGTTCCGACTCTATCGACAAGTAGGGAAAATTTTAGTGCCCACCGTAATTTCAAAATTTCTCATAAATATTATGAATTGGAAAATATGAAACTCTGGAAAAAGAGATTCTCATAAAGTTTTATGAAAACAAAATTTTATGTTATTTTCTACAATATACAATATATAGAAATTTTAAATAAAAATAATAAATATCACAATATTTATCACCTTTATATCAATGTAAACTTATAAAAGTTGATATTTTGGTTAGTTTGCAAATGCACGCTTACTTAAAATCATCTCTAATTACAGGGCTAACTCAGCCTCTGCCTCGTCTGCCTCAGTGATTGGTCGGGAATATGGCTAGTTCTTTTGGCTCTTACATATCACCTGACAAGCTCCCCCAAATGAATTAACAAGTTCCACAAGATTACCCTCAGTTTTTCATCACTGGTCTACAACAATAAAGTAGAAATAATGTCAATTTGTAGTCTCCTTATAACTTTTAGCAAAAGCATAATGTTACATTCAATTCGCCTCCTTCTATTGATTCGGTTAGCAGTGGAATGCGAGACTTCAACCGTCATGATCAAGATAGAGAAAAAATGTTTGACAAAAATAAGAAAATATGATGACCAAATTTGATTATGTCAGAAACTCAAGATGAACTAGAGATAATTTCTCCATCCACAACTTAACCGACTCTTCTACCTCAGTTCTCATGCATGCAGGAGTTAACATTCAATTAGTTAATTGACAGTTAGAGATCAGTTAGTTTAAGCAGTTTAGACTCAGTTCTTTCAAGCATTTAGAAGATTAGTTAAGGATTAGTTAATCAATCAGTTATTTTTGGATTCAAATCTATTTATAGATGCCTTGGGTGTAGCAATGTAAGGCAAGAAAAAAGAAGATCAATAAAATTCTTATTTTCAAGATTGTTGTAGCAATTTGTTTCAGTTCTTGTTTTCTATGTTATTTGCTTTGTTTTCTGACTATCAAATTGGTATCAAAGCCTAAAGATTAGGTAGATCATGGGAAAGGAGTGAAGCATAGGTTAAAAGAAGATGAAGGTGTGAAGCACAGTCAGATAAGTGCTCAACTAGAATGCAAGTCTAAGGCATAGTTAAATCATAGGTTGTAGAAGGAAGTGTGCAGGTTTGAAATCCATAACAGTCACAGCATCTGAGGAAAAGTGCCAAGTTGGAAGCCAGCATAGAAAAGAAGTAGCAAATGTCAATGCACAACTGGCAAAATTTTTTTGAAAATCAAATTGCAGGCTAAGGGAAAGCACAGCCAAAGTGCATCTGTGGAGGCTGCACACAATCCCCAAAAATATTGAAGTGCTGAAGTTAAAGAAACATGCCCAGCCATTGTGGAAGTCAAGCACAGTCTAAGGTGAAGTGCAGTCTTTTTTTTATTAAAAAAATATAATCAGAAAGAAGATAGGTCGCAATATTTTTAAAAAAATGGATCGAGGGTTTGACATTTAGTAGACAGAAAGTCAGATCATGGAAAAGCACCAGTGAATAAAGTCAAAAAAGGAAGAAGGAAAATTTAGTCACTTCAGTAATTGACATGGCAGTGAATAACAATATTTCTTAGCCTCAAATTCCTATTATCAATGGTAAGAATTATGATTTTTGGGCAATTAAGATAAGAACTTTGTTTTTCTCAAAAGAAGTTTGGGATCTTGTAGAAAATGGTTTTGTAGAACCATAGGATGAGGCAGCCTATCTAGCATTAACTCAAGCACAAAAGGAAGAGCCTAAAGAGAACAGGAAAAATGATGTAAAAGCTTTAATTCTAATCCAACAGGGATTGGATGAATCTATTTTTTCTAGAGTTGCAGCAGCAATGAGATCTAGAGAGGAATGGGAAATCTTTGAGACTACCTATAAAGGTAATAAAAAGGTAAAAATTTCTAAATTGCAATCTCTTAGGTGATGTTTTGAAAATTTGAAAATGAATGATTCAGAGTATATAGACCAGTTTATGGGTCAAGTGTTGAATATAGTGAATCAAATTAGATCTAATGGAGAAACAATCACAGATCAAAAGATCATAGAAAAAATACTTAGGAGTTTACCCAATAAATTTGATACAATAGTTATAGCTATTAAGGAAACCAAGGATATGGAATAGTTATCAGTATATGAATTAATGGGTTCTTTGTTAACACATGAATCTAAAATGAATAGGAATAACAATACTTCTATTGAGAATACTTTCAAGTCATAGGTATCATTTGGCAGAGGAAGAGGAAGAGCAAGGTCAAACTTTAGAGGAAGAGGCAGAGGCAGAACTGGAAGGAACAATCCAGATCAAGTTGAAAATAGTAATCAAAACTACAACAATAGAGGACATGGCAACAATCACTTCTAGAAAAGTTCATAGAGGTTTGATAAATCTAATATTCAATTTTATTACTGCAAGAAATATGGACATTATGCAAGTCACTATAGAAGGAAACAAGGATATGTGGACAAGGAAAATGCTAATTACACAGGTGAATCTCGTTCTAATCCTAGAAGATTATTTCTCACTTGTCATGTTACTCAAGAAAAATCTAGAGATATTTGGTTCTTAGATAGTGGATGCAGTAATGATATGACAGGGAATAAATAATTTTTTGCTAGTCTTGATGATTCTGTAAAATCTGAAGTGAAATTAGGAAATGATATCAAAGTGGATGTAATGGGTAAAGGAGTAATAAATGTTTTGGAAAAAAATAGTGAAAGAAGGTTTATACTTGATGTTTATTTTGTACCTAGACTAAAGCCTAATCTTATGAGTGTTGGATAGTTAGTACAGAAAGGTTACAGAGTATCCTTTATGGATAATGTTTGGACAATACTGGACAAGTTTCCAAGTGACAGGTTGATAGGAAAAGTGGAGATGACCAAGAATCAGATGTTCCCTCTTCGAATTTAGTGCATCCAAGGAGAAGAGGAAACCCACTTCAAAACCATGCATCTAGACCAATCATGGCTATGGCACTTAATGTATGGACATTTACATTTTGGAGGTTTGAATTTGTTACATAAGAAAATTATGGTGAAGGGATTGCCACCAATAGAACAACCAATAATTTCATGTGACAGTAGTATTTTGGCAAAATAGCATAGAGAGAGCTTTCCAGTAGGAGGGTCATATAGAGCAAAGGTAATGTTGGAGCTAGTACATAGTGATTTATGTGGACCAATGCAAATTACATCACTTGGAAGTAGTACTTATTTTCTAACCTTCATTTATGACTTTAGCAAAAAGACTTGGATATGCTTTCTCAAAAAAAAGTCTGAAGCCTTTGGAAAGTTTAAAGAATTCAAGGCTATGGTTGAAAAGCAGAGTGGCCGTTATATCAAGGTACTTAGATCAGATAGAGGAGGTGAATATATGTGTAATGAATTCAAATATTTTTGTAGATATCATGGCATCAAAAGGCAATTGACTAGAATGTACACACCACAGCAGAATGGTGTAGTAGAAAGAAAGAACAGAACAATCATGGAGATGGGTAGAAGCATGTTGAAATCCAAACACTTGTCAAATTAATTTTTGGTAGAAGCAGTAGCATGTGCAATGTATATTCTGAATAGAAGCCCAACAAAGAGTGTCAGAGATTGAATTCCACAAGAAACGTGGAGTGGTAAGAAATATAGTGTACATCATTTAAGAATTCTTGGTTGTGTTACATATTCTCTTATACAATCTAAATTGAGAAGAAAACTTGATCATAGAGGTGAGAAATGCATTTTTATTGGCTATAGTGAAGAATCAAAGGCTTATAAGTTCTATAACCCTATTTCAAAGCAAGTGATTATTAGAAGACATGTTGAATTTAAGGAAGAAGAAGCATGGGATGGTAGCACCATCACAATTGGAGCACCAATTCCATAGAGTGAAGAAGAATCTGAAGAACAAAATTTTTAGGGTGATCAATCCTCTCCACAATTAGGAACAAGCACTCCAATAAGAACACCTAGGAGGTATAAACAAGATGAATCATCTAGACATGCATGTCACCCTAATCCAAATTCACAAGTAAGTGATGAATCAAATCCAACTCTTGCCACTTTAAGATCAAGAATTAAATGTAAGTAAATGAGAAACCTGAATGAAATTTACAATCAAGAAGAAGAGAAATTAGATTTGGTTTCAAATTTTTCTCTTTTCACTCATGATCCTATGTATTATGAAGAAGTAGTTAATGAGGAACATTGGATAAAAGCAAGGGATGAAGAGATGATTGCCATTGAAAGAAATCAAACATGGGATCTAAAAAATCTACCTAAAGGTAAGGATTATATAGGTGTCAAATGGGTTTATAAGACCAAATTTGATGTAGATGGAAATGTTGAAAAGCACAAGGCAAGGTTAATAGCAAAAGGTTTGCACAAGAACATGGAATTGACTATAATGAAACATTTGCTCCAGTTGCTAAACTCGATACTATTAGAATGGTTTTAGCAATACATACTCAAAATAATTGGTATGTATATAAAATGGATGTCAAATCAGCTTTCTTGAATGGTTTCCTAGATGGAGAAGTGTATGTAAAATAGCCACCAGGTTATGAAGTGCAAGGACATGAAGAAAAAGTTTATAGATTGAAGAAGGCCCTTTATGGTCTCAAACAAGCACCAAGAGCATGGTATATTAGGATTGATTCATACATGACAAACAATGGATTTAGAAGAAGCAATAGTGAGCCTACTTTGTACACAAAAATAAACAAAGAAGGTTAGATTTTGATTGTGTATTTGTATGTTGATGATTTGATTTTCACTATAAATTTATCTGTAGACACATTTAAATCAGCAATGAAGAAAGAATTTGAAATGATAGATTTAGGATTAATGAAGTATTTTTTGGGCATAGAAGTTATACAATCAGAGAAAGAAATATTTATTTGTCAAATTAAATATGCAAAGGATGTGTTAAGGAGATTTAAGATGCTGAATTGTAAACCAACACCTACACCAGTTGCTACAGAGACCAAACTTAGGAAAGAAGACCAAGGTTCTAATGTTAATTCTACAACATTCAAAAGACTAGTTGGCAGTTTGATGTATCTTACAGCTACAAGACCAGATATCATGTATGGGGTTAGTTTAATCTCTAGACTCATGGAGTCACCAAAAGACTCACATTGGCAAGTTGGAAAAAGGATATTGAGATATGTGGCAGGAACTACAGAATATGGAATTTTATATTCCATAACTAATGATTTTAGTTTGATTGGTTTTACTGATAGTGGTTTTGCATGTTGCGTTGATAACAGGAAGAGTAATTTTAGACATGCCTTTCTTTTAGGAATAGGTGTGGTCACATGGGCATCCAAAAAGCAACCTATAGTGACACTTTCATCAGCTGAAGTAGAGTATGTAGTAGCGACATTGGCGGAATGTCAAGTAACTTGGATGAGGAGAATACTGACAGATTTATTACAAGCACAGAAGGAGTCAACACCAATCTTTTGTGACAATAACTCAGCAATTGCATTATCAAAAAAACATGTTTTTCACAAGAGGAAAAAGCACATTGATACAATATTTTACTTTATTAGAGAGTTAGTGAACAATGGAGAAATCCATCTGGAATTCTATAGATCTGAAGATCAATTGGCAGATATATTTACAAAGGCATTAGAAAAGGAGACCCTTGACTATTTAAGACAAAATTTAGGCATTGTAAATGCTGAAGTTGTTAGTTGTAGAAATTAAGGGGGAGTGTTAGAAACTGAAGATGAACTGGAAATAATGTCTCCATCCACAACTTAACTGACTATTCTACCTCAGTTCTCATGCATGCAAGAGTTAACATTCAGTTAGTTAACTGACAATTAGAGATCAATTAGTTTAAGCAGTTTAGACTCAGTTCTTTCAAGTAGTTAGAATATTAGTTACAGATTAGTTAATGAATAAATTATTTTTGGATTCAAATCTATTTATAGACACCTTGGGTGCAACAATGTAAGGCAGGAAAAAAGAAGATCAATAAAATTCTTATTTTGAAGATTGTTGTAGTAATTTGTTTTAGTTCTTGTTTTCTATGTTATTTGCTTTATTTTCTAGCTATCAGATTATAGATTCTACACTCAAAGGTTTTCAAGATGTGAAAATTTTGTTTTGGCTTTGTAATTGTTTGTTTCACTTTATGTTGCATTTCTCAACTGAAATTGTGTAAAAAGACTATTGGATCAGAGAGAAGATAAAGCTTTGTTAGATAGGGTTTCAATCGACCTTTATAATCAAACATTTCTGGCGACTGTCTATAACAAAGTTGAGATGTACAAATTTTTGCATAACTTATATATACTTAAGATGACTGGAAATTGAAAAGTAATTTTAGTTATATTTTATGATGTGAATGTGGGTTTGAAATGTCAATAGTTTTGATAATTTGGTGTGCATATACCATATTCTAGGCATGTAATTACTTTCACTATCATTTTTATTATAATAATGTTTATAATAAAAAATATATGCATATATTAGTCTTTAGAGTTATGGAAAAAAGGCTCAATTGGCAACATGGACAAGGGTTTTTTAAAATAGTTTTGTTAATCAGGTGGTGGAAATGAAAGCTTGATACCTTAATAAATTTAATTAATAGCATTCATTTTGTTTTTTTTTGTAGACAAAGGTGTTGTGAAACATGACATTTACTTTGTTTATTCCATGGGTGGTAAGGTTTCTATGCAATGTTTCTTTCTTCATATAGCAAAACCTAAAGTATGATCATTCAAAAGGAAAAAAAACGTGTATAATTATTAATAGCTATGCACACACAAAGTAGATATTGGGTAGGAAACCATAGAGACTTAGGTTAAGATCTTAAATATTGTAAATATAATTATGCTAAAAATTACTTTGTTTGATGCCAAATGTATTAGGATTTTTGTGGGTCTCTTATTGAATATTTGTGATCAACAAATTTTTTTTATTGTATATTTCATTCATTTTTTCTATTATTTGTTGATATATAATCAATGTGTATTACTTTTTTTTAAATATTTTTTGTTCTTTATTTATTTTTACAATAAATAAATTATTGAATCAACATATTCAATGTTTTCATTATTTTTATAATCATTATCCATTGAGTTAAGATCAAATTCGTGTCTTTATATAAATACTATAAAAATTACATCTTTATTAGTGTGAGAATATATGCATTCACAAAAAATGAATATGGCCTACCTATTGCATACAAAAGGCAAGTCTCATTATATTATATTTAGATGTTGGTTGAATAATTGGTAATATGTTTATATTTTTTTAAATATGAAATGTATATAATTCTCTCATATTATTTTGAAAATTTATAAAAACCATAATAAACAGAATAATGTTTAATACTTCTTAGATGCACTAAATTTAGTAGGAATGAAATAATATATTGAATAATAATTAAAATCTATAAAAATTTTCATTAATATTCATAAAATGCTTTAAAAAAATGAATGAACAAATATTATAACTTTTATTAAACAAATTTTTTATATTAGAAAAAAGAATTTAAAAAAATTATCACATAAAGTGTAATATTATGTTTAAATGTCTTTAGGATACAAGTACAATGATGACATGAAAAAATAATTTAAAAGTGTCATGCATGTGTATCCTACGTAAACATATCAATGTAGCCTTCATATATATATATATATATATATATATATATATATATATATATATATATATATATATATATATATATATATATATATATATATATATATATATATATATATATATATATATATATATATGGAAACTTGCCATTTTAGAGTGCACAAAATTATTGTTAAATTTAAAGAAAATATTATCCCCATGTCTAAATTAAAAAATGAAATGACTAAAATTTATTTTTATCCTCAAAATTGTTTATGTATTTCAATATTTGTTTTCTAATAATATTAGAAATCACTTATACAAAGAATTAACCTCCAATATAAAATCAATTGTCCAAATTACATGATTAGGGATAACAAGATTGGATAATAATATTGTATTTCCCTAATTCAGTGCACCGTGAGTGGTTGTTGTGACCTTGTTATAACCTATGATGATGGTTGGTATAGATATGTTGGAACACTAAAGAGAAGTAAGTAAACAGAAAATGGGAAATGGTCAATAAATTCAATTTTTGGGACAAGTAACTTTTTCCATGTTTATGAGTGTCTCATTGGCATGAATTTTCTCTGGATATTATTTTAATGCAATCAATGCCATTTATTTTTTTATTTTTTATTTATTTTAATACATATGTAAAGTTTTTGAGGTTAATTTGACATATTATTAATCTAAAATAATGATTTAAGTAATAAAATATTATTAAAAAAACTAATTTATATATAAACTTGTCATTTGTGATTAAAATTTCAATAATTTATTGGCTCATTTAATGAAACATCAAAGAGATACATGTTTAATATTTTTTAGCTTAATTAATATTATTATAATAGATTTAAACTATTAAAATTAAAATGTTGATATGTACTAATATGATATAAAAGATAGTTAAATATATTATGTTGTAAATAATTTAAAGAAATTAAAAACTTGTTAATAATAATAAACTAGACTAGGGTTAGAGAATATCACTAAATATTGAAATAGATGTGACTACATAGGTGAGCTATAGAAGAAAACATAGTCACATTAGAAAATATGATTTACATTATGGTGGGGCAAGTCCACGAGATGTGAAAATTAATGCACAACATCATTTTCTAAGACTATCACCACATCCTTATTTATTGTAGTCCTATTTTTTTTTATCTAAGATTTGGTAACCACCAAAAATGGTTGATTAATTGATTCTTTATTTATTTATTCATTCATAATAACTAAAAAATACAAAACCCTATATCCTACACATGAAACATGATAAATATCAAGTCTTAAAATGTGTGAAATATGTAATGGATATATTTGATATAGCCTATGAAACCCAACTTAACTAATCACCACATACATTGCCCAAATGGGATTTAAGATGATGTATTTTTATATCATAGATTTGTATGCATTATCTTAAATATAATGATAAATGTTATTTTACCTAGAAATATCCTTGACATAAACATGTGAATGATATTGTAAACTTTTGGATTTTAAAACAATTTAGTAATTATTTAGTAATAAGAAGATATAAACTAATGTATAAGTTTTTCAAATGATAGAGAGTCAACCGTTAACTCTTAACAGTACCTTTGGTTATATAGAGTTCTTGAATCTGATTTCGAGGCTTATTGGCATGTGAAATTACTGATTTAAAATAGCAGTGATAATAAAATATACTATTGAAAATATATAAACTCATAAATATTTTGCAAGTTACACATTGAAAAGTTTGCATTCTTTAGACAAGGATGTAGTGGGGCCTTGTTTGTTAATGTGGACTTGTCGAAATGACTCAAATATAAATACTTTGAAAGGAAATTTGGGGTCCTTGAAGTGGATATGAGAATATAAATATAAAAAAATACAATTAAAAAATGTAGTGATTCCTATGACATAGGAGATTACATGATAATATGGCATTTCTTTTGTCAACAATAGTTTAGATAAACAAGGTTATGTAAAAATGCATATTTTTTTATCAATTTTTATCAACTTTGAGTGCAGACATTTACACCTACTTTATTCTAGTGATGAAGTGAATTGAAAGGACTAGAATAATGTAACATGTGACCCTGATTATGTACACACATTTTGTATTTTCAATATAAACTTTGTCATGCAGTATTATTTAATGTGAAATCTAAAATAATGGAAAAACTAGTTTATTGTTCACATGTGAAAATTTTAATTTTTTAAACTTGATTTTTTAAATGTTGAAGAGATATCAAGGAAATTATACCCATGAAAGTATGTGTAATCTAATTTTTAATCATCTATAAGTGGAGATAGGTTGTTTTCTATTTTATTGCTTATTGACCATGGAGAACAAATAATTTTGAATGTGGAACTGTCATGAGTGTTAGGTCATTTAGTGTCCCTAGACCACAACCATATCAAACCATAGAGTTTGAACATGTAATGAGTTTGATATTGATCAAGTCTAAATTAGTGAAATATTACAAATTGGATAAGAATATGCTTTCACTTATTTGAGAGTGAAATTGCATGTAGAACATCTTCTTGAATATCCCCTAGATGATCAATGGGGATGATGCCCAACTGATGTCTTAAAGCAAGAAAAATTACTATAGGAAGAGCTTTGGTAAAAATATCAGCTACTTGTTTAGATTTAGGATAGAATTGTAATTACACTTGCCCATATTCAAACAAATATTGATTTAAATGATGTCGAATATCTATGTGTTTTGATCTAGCATGAAACATAATATTTTTCATCATGGCAATAGTGATAGAGTTATCACAAAAAGTGTAGTTGGATGTTCCTTAATAAAATGTAAATCCTCCAATATAGTTCAATTAGATATTGCTTGACAACTTGCTATTGTTTTTGTAATATATTTTACTTCTATGAAAGAAAGAGCCACAATTGCCATTTTTGTACTACTCAAAGATATAACTCTAGAACCAAGTGAGAATACATAACCACATATAGCTTTTATATCATCAACTAAACCAACCTAATCAGAATCTATGTATCTAACAATGTCAATTTTTTAATTGGAAAAATAATGGATTCCAAAATTATGTATACTACCCACATACCATATGATTGCTTCTGTAACACACAAATGAGGCTCATGTGGATCTTACATGAATTGAGAGATGAGACTCAAAACATACATAATGTAAGGTCCCAACCAAACATATATACAAAGTAGCATCCACTTTGGAACTTGCATCTTCCTTGGTGAATTTTTCACCAAGGACTATGAGAGTTGCAACTATTGTGCATGTCATCATTCTAAACCTTTTCAATAAATCAACTACCTCTTTTATTGAAAAATTAAAATACCTACTAATTTTTGTTACACTTCCGTACTAAGAAAATAATGCATGTGTCATGGATCTAACATTTTAAATTCTTATTTCATTTTGGATTGAAACTTTTCCGTGAGAGTTTTAATATTACATATATAAATAATATCATCAATATAAACACAAACAATGAGAATATCATTCCCAATATGTTGGACATACATGGCTGGATGTGAATGGATTTTATTGAATCCCTTCTTTAAGAAATAACTATTAATGCTTACATATCGGGCATGAGGTGTTTGCTTCATCCCATAAAGTGCTTTCTTCAACTTGTAAACCAATTGTTCTTTACCTGCAATTTCATAGCCCATGGGTTGTTCCACATAGACTTACTCATCAATATAACCATTAAGGAAGGCTGATTTTACATCCATATGATATACTACCCACTTTGTATTATGTAGCAATGGCCAAAAAAATCTTGATTGTATCAAGTCTTGCAATTAAAGTAAATGTTTTTGAGTTATCTACTCTATGGGTTTGTGCAAATCCCTTGGAAACTAATCCTCCCTTGTGTGTTTTCACAAAACCATCATCATGATATTTCACCTTAGAAATTCATTTGACACCAATCACCTTCTTCTCTTTTGGAAGTTTCACTAATTCCCATGTATTATTTTTATCAACTACTTACATCTCATCATTCATAGCATCGGTCCATATTATTTACTTCATCACTTATTCATATACTGAGGGTTCAACTTGAATTTTAATAAGAAAATCAAAATTAGCAATTGGATTCACATTACTCTTCTAATAAATCTCATTTACTCTATATATATTTTTGAAGAACATGGACTTGATGCTGAACTTGAACTATCCACTGAAGGTGTGCTAGTAGATGAACTTGGTGAACCTAATCTTGGAGAGAATTAACTATTATGTCTTGAACTTGCACTTGAGCTTGTGAGGATAGGACGAAGACTTCCATCTTATATGTCCATTATTAACATTTTTTTTGTGCAACTTTTTTTGCATTACCATTGTATACCTTTATCAAAACCCACATACTGACTGATAATCCATTTCTTTGTGTCAAAATTATAGAATTTGTATCATTTAATTACATTAAAATATCTTATAAAGATATAATGTTGGGATTTTTCATCCAGCTTCTTTCAATTATAAATTGGAATATGAACATATGTAGGAAAACCAAATACATAGAGATGAACCATTGAAGGATTGTGACCACTCCATGATTCCTTTGGAGTGATGTTGTGAATTGATTTTTTGGGGCTTTTATTTAAGATGTATACTATTATTCCCATTGCTTCTCCCCAATAATAATTTGGAAGATATTTTTACTGCAACATCCTTCATGTCATTTTCATAATGGTACAGTACTTTATTTTCATAATGCCATTTTAGTGGGGGGTATAGGCTACAGTAAGATATCTCTTGATGCCATTTTTGTTACAAAAATCATAAAAATATTTAAAATTCAATTCTACCCCTCTATTTTTTCTAAGTATTTTGACCTAATACCCTCATTATTTTTCATCCATAACTTCAAATTTTATTAAACATTCAATTGATTCAAATTTTTGTTTAAGAAAATAAATCCATATGTGGCAATAAAAATTATCAATAAATGTCAAAAAAACAAAAATTCTTACCCAAATATTCCTCTTTCATAGCACCACAAATATGAACATGGAAAATCTCTAGATGAGACTTTGGCCTTCAAAATTTTTTTAACTAAAAACTATCTTGATGCTATTGCCCAAATGCACACCCTGAACAAACTTCTTATTTTGCTTAAATTTCTGGAAGTCATCTCACAATATTCTTCTTATGAATTAAATTTAATCCAAGAAAATTTAGATGACCATAATGTTGATGGGATGACCACGAATCATATGCACACTTTTTGATGGCATACATAGTAACAAAATACAATTCAAGAGGAAATAACCTATTCTTTGTCATAGGAACCTTCACCACAAGATGATAATTAGGTGATTGATTGAATTTTGTATAGAAGTTGTCTTATAACATAATTATATAATTATTTAGTATATGCTTGCTAATACTAAAAAGGTTATGTTGTAATTTGGGAATTTTTAAAGTATAGTGAATATAAGTACATTTCCCTTACTTATTTTTTATAGCAATGATAAGTTTTCAAATCACATCAAACTCTTTATCATCACCAAATTTTACTTGATGTTTTATATATGCATCTAATTTGACAAGGAGATCATATTTACCTATCAAATGATAAGAGAAACCACCATCCAAGAACCATACATATTTTTTATTTTATTTCACCAAATTGCATGTGAAGAAGGTGGAGTGTTTCAAATATTTAAAAAAATATTTCATATGGTTGGATCTTGACTTATTCAAATCAGATCTATTCTTTCTACACTAAGATTCATAATGTCCATACTATTCATGATATTTTCACTAGATGTTTTTTTATCGACAAAACTTCTACCTCTTCATATTTATCTATTATTGCTTCTACTTCTTCCTCTACCATGTCCTCTATTATTAGAAGGATGCCCTTGAAATTTATTTGCTTCATAAAAGTGAGATGTATATTTGTGTTCAATATTCACTGTAGACAAAAAATCTTAAACTAAACTCTCCATATAATGTTGAATACACTCTTCATGATATTGTAAAAGAACAACCATCTCTACCACTTTTAAAGTGGTGAGATTTTTACTTTTTCCAATGGCTATCAACACTAGATCAAATTTAGGAAGAAGAGATCCTAGCATCTTCTCTACAATTTTTTTTTGTAATTACTTCCCCTTATGTTCTAAGTTGATTCACAACACCTTGAGTCCTAGTAATAAAATCTTGAATGTACTCAACTTATTTCATCCTTAAATTTTCAAAATATATTATTAAGTTTTGATGTCTTAACAATCTAAATTTTTTAGAATCTTGATATGTGATTTATAAAACCTCCCATGAAGCATTTTATTTTATCATACCAACAATATGGGGGGAAATTTAAATATCCAATATGGATTGGATAAAAAATAGTGCTTGATTATCCTTCTTTATGTCTTCTTTCAACTGAGCTCATTGGTTTTCTATCAAAGCACTTATATCATTCTAATCTATAGTTTTTGTGAATACCACTTCTACTAATTCCCAAATATCTTGAGACAATATTAGGGTATTTATATTAATACTCTAATAACCATAGTTGTCTCCTATAAACAGCATAAGTTATAATGGAAAATTGATACTATTTATGACAAAATTAAAATGTCATAAGTCCATCTCCATAATCAAATAAAAATTATAATATTACTTTTAAATTTTAATTTTAGACACATCCACCCTTCATTGGGAATTATCAGAGATGGGGTTATATTACTCATATGCTACCATGGATAAGTCTGCATTATAATAAAGACTATGACAATAAGACTGATTAAGATCACTCATTGTGGGATGTGTCCACAAAGTAGTAAAAACAAAAAAATAAGCATTCACCAAGGACTTAGATCTGATTAGATCTATCTTGTGATTCACCTCCATTTCCAATCATATTTTCTCAAATCATGTTGCAAATTTTGGTCTCTTTTGGGGTATTTTTAATCCATCTTCTCATAATACTCAATTTTATTACTATTCATAAATGAATAGTAATGTCTAATTTTTAATCCATTTATATTCTTTCCTTTTTGCCCCAAAGGTTTTACCCTAAAACCTTGCCACTCTTCCTAATTAATACCACCATATATATAAACTAGTATATATTGTACAGTCTTGATCCATCTCCATTATTATTAGATTTGTGAGAATCCTAATGATATTATCTTCCACATAATATTTAGTTTAACATCTCTCATGTTATTAACAAATTACTAAACTCTTACAAATCACTATTCAATTTCTTTCATTCCACACATACACTTATAAATTATAAAAATTTTCCTCTTATTCTCCTTTCAATACCAAAAATTCATTACACTAATCTTTCATCTCTAAAGGGGAGGGGAAGGGAAGGGTGGGTTGGGGTGGTGTGGGGGATGCATATTTTCATGGACTCACATATTTATAATGGTCATAAAATAATAAGTACATGATAAATATAATATAAAAAAAACGTATCTATAATTCAATAATAATATGATGCCAATTTAATTATGAAGAATAAATTTAAAAATAATGGTGGCATGCTACTAGTTTATGTAATACAATTTAATATCTCTATTTTTTTCAAAATATCACACTTCAATTTTAAAAAATAAAAATGTGTCAAAAATATTTCAAGTAAGCAAAGTTAAAACACAATTATATTTTTAAATTAAATCATAGAAACTTTCCCTAAAACCTAAACCTTAAACTTTTATTGTCTTTGTGAAAAGTCCCAAAGTTACAACATATCCCCCTTCATATTATCTATTAGATAAATACTAGGAAGCTGGGTTATTTCCTCATGAGAAGTAGGTTCTCTTGTCACTGTTGGCATTTTTATTCTCTATTTGGTGGTATTTTTCCACTATCTATGGTTATTTACTATTCCAATTCACATGGCCACATGTAGTTTGTATTCAATGAACACAAGCATTTTCTATGCACATGGGCACATGTAGTTTCATGTTCACATAGGCATAGTCATTTCCTATGCACATGGGCATGGGAATTTCCTATGAAAATAGGCATGTGTTATCCCTATTCACATAGGCATGGGTAGCTTCTATTGACATGGGCAGTGTCAGATATCTTAGTGGTGTTTCGACTATTCTTATTTTTTTCAAATTTAAATAATATAAAGATTGAAATCTTTCTACTTTTTCATTATTTATTTTTTGCATGAATGTGGAGTGGGATGCCACTTTTAGAAGGTTCAATAATTTTTTTCCTTAAGTAAATATATTTTTTAAGAAAATAATCAAAAATAGAATTAGATTTAAAATTTATTAAATTATTTTAATTTATTTTTTGGAAAATTTCCTAAGAAAATGCAATACTCCACATGGAATATAATTGTGTTTCTTCTCCTTTATATATTTTTTTATGTATATTTTTATTAAGTTTCTTTCACTTACAATATTTTTACATGTGTATCTCTAACTGATGAGCTATGAAAATTAGTAAAAATGTTTTAGGATAGCACTTCTGTGACATTCAAATGAATAATAACTAAATTTTTGTATATATCTCTATTCACTTTCAAGGAATAATTGTTATATCTATTGATTTGTTATCTCTTACTCTTCTATTTAATCACTTCATTGTTTCCAACAAACCTACAATTCATTTTAAATTCTAATTCATGTAAAATATTTTTTGGGATATTGCTTCTTGATGGCCTCTCAAGAAATAAGTTTTAGATCAAAACCTTTAGATTTACAGAGTAATGCAGGTGTAAGTTCTCTTGTTCCTACAAAAACTCATGTTGGAGATGATTTCAGACTAGGTAAAATAGAATAAGAGAATATACTTCTCATATGTCTTCTCCTCTAGATGAACACCATAAGTTGTGTGGTAACACATAGATTAATATAGATGCTCAATTTATGTTTCATGTCAAAAATAACTTCCTTACTTATATAGTTTTTGAATTATGCTACACTCTTGATACACTCAATAAAAATTTAAGCATATGAAAAAAAAAACTTAAAATTTAAGCTAAAACTTATGCTAACACAAAGGTATGCATAGTTTCAGAGATTGAAAAGCTTAGATCAGAAAATGAGATTCAAATTCTAGTAGAAAAAGGAAAGCTTTCTTGTTCATCTTCTTCTTCTTTTCTAATTATGTTAGACATGTTATAGTGCTTCATGGCAGCCTATAATCAAAGTCAAGAGGATATTGTGTCTAGAATTAATTCACTTCTTTATTCCAAGAATTCTTCAAATATACATTCCTCTCGTATTTACACTCCATAGAAACCTTCTATTAAAAATAGGACAAATTTTATGAAAGATTTTGTTTCAAATGTTCCTCCTCAAGAAGCTCCATAATTTAATCATATTCCTCTTCAAGAATATATATAAGATGCACATACTCAAGATACACATAATGAAATGATTACAAATCAATCCAAAAAGTTTTCAAATCAAATCCTTTCTTTAGTCTCTCAGGATTTTGTAGAATACAAGATACTTTTTATCCAAGTTGAGAGTTCCAAATAATTATTATATAAGCTTCATGTGTTAAATTAATTAGGATATATTCCAAAAATAATATAGGT
>JARHVA010006426.1:0-2500 GCA_037957365.1 Torreya grandis
ATGGAATCCAATCCTCTATTTAAATTATATCAACATACACATGCAAACTATAAGTATAGTTAAAAGACAATGTCTCAACTACAACATTAAATTAGCTAAAATTTTCATTATAGAATTCAAATTTTATAATTTGAGTCATTTTAAGTCACATAGAACTCTCTATTATTAAATCATGACTATACACAATATCAACAGATAGGTATATGAGTTACCCCTAGAATTCTCATATATCTATTTCCTATTACTCAATTATGGCCCTATATATATAAGGACTCAAAATCATATTAATATAGATCAACATAATTCAATCATTAAACATTATATTATGCAAGAAAAGTATCAATCATGATCCTAATTATTTATAATCATTAAGCTCCAATGTAACAACATAAGATTATAAAATAACCACATAGCAATCACATAAGTATGATGGACTATAACAATATTTAAGTCTTATAAGCCCTTCCTATAACATATTTCAACACTATTTATTCATACAAGTACAGATCTAGTGTCTACTTTAAATCCCAAAAAAGGATCTGTGAATCTCCAAATAAAATTCAACTAGAATCTAAGACTTATGTTAACCTTAAATAATTCATAACTTTATTTTATTTAATCATGTTTTAACATGAAAAAAAATGTTCAATAATATTATTGTATTCTAGTTATACTCTACATATTAAGATCTACCTTATGATCCCTTATTTTGGAGCCATTCAGATGTTATAACTATATGAAAGGGGGTATTATATATATGCTCTTAACCCAAAAATCAAATAAATCACATTTACTTCAACATATATAAATAGAACTATATAGATACTATCCATATTTTGTCAAGATCATATTTTATTATTTTATAGTTGCATATGACCCTTTTAATAACACCAAACTATGTATATCATATTATATGTTTGCATGAAAAAAATATGTTCATACCAATTTATACATGTATATATATTCATTGAACTAAACACACAATTAAAGTGAGTTCCAAGAAGGTTTATCCTACCCATTCAATACCCTAGGTTTCATCTCATTCTTCAATATTATACATATTTTCAAATCCATCATACATTATTTCACTATTGTACATATATATAACTCATTTTAATTCATTTTATTTCTTTTTAATTTTTCTATAATTATGTAGGTACCATTAATTATCCTAATTATAATTCTTATTGCACTTGTTATTCCAAAAATTAACTATGATCATGTCCACTATAGTATTAAAGAACCACAATATATTTTTACCAGGTGTTCATAACCAAATTATGTAACACATAGAGTATTATTTCCTTAAATATCAAAACCAAATATAAATTCTTTCCTATAACCTACATCTAGTTATAAAAAGATAATTACTCCAATCACAATTTTAATATGGTATTATAAACAAATTGCACATGAATATGTTTCACTATAAGTCCATAACCAAAACAAAATACCCTCGATAACCTACAACCATGTTTATAGTCAAAGTGATGTAGGATCTAACTCACATAATTCAAAATAACAGCACCATCCAAACTTGTATACCTACGTAAAAGTAACATTAAACAATGCTAGTCAAGTCACTACAATTAAAAAACCATACATAGTCATATAAGGTAGAATACATACATACATACATATACATACATACATACATGCATACATACATACATATATATATATATATATATATATATATATAGACACACACACACACACATACACACACACACATATATACATACATATGATTTTTATTAAAAAGTGCACTTTTATTAACTTTTAAAAAATATACTACAATGCTAATAATACAAAAAATAGGTGGAAATGTCACACCTCAGAAGCCAAACTAGGCTAAGGGAGACTTGAGAGAAACAAAAGTATAATAAAGGCCATAACCTAACCAATAACTATAGTTAAACTAACTCAAGCACACATCAATCAAAAAAATATAATGAAATGACATAAATAATAATGAACTAACTAAGCAACAACTATGAACATGGCAGCTAATGGAGGAGGTAGAGGTGGAGGGTCCTAAGGCTTTCCTCCCTAGCAATCTTAGGCTAGGGGGTATTAATCAATTGGGAGGGGGGTCCCAAAATTCAAACTATTGGTTAGTTTTAGAATCATACAACACCTAAGAATCTTGTTAAGGAGGAGAGATGTCTAATTCCAACTACATGAACTTGTCTTACAAATGGGGTCTCCACCCCTCACCACCATTGTCTCTATTACTTCTATCAGATCCTCTAAGAAGAGATGGCTACTGAGAGAGAGAGAGAGAGAGAGAGAGAGAGAGAGAGAGAGAGAGAGAGAGAGAGAGAGAGAGAGAGAGAGAGAGAGAGAGAGAGAGAGAGAGAGAGAGAGAGAGAGAGAGAGAGTATAGTATCTCCTCCAAAATTGATACTTATGGATATGAGAGGGGTTACACCTCCCCCCATTCCCATGACCCCTACAAAGGGAGTGATGAGGAGGGGGATTAGTTGGCTCATGGCTA